>WTSP01012097.1:0-37568 GCA_025331215.1 Actenoides lindsayi
CGGCCCCGGGGGGTGGCGGGGCGGCCCGGGGGAGCCGGCCTGGGCCGCGAGCTCGGCCCCGGCCTCCGCCCCTGGGGCCAGGGTGCCCCTGGTTCGCGGTCACAGAGGGGGCACCGGATCCCCAGCGAGAACGGGCGGCGCTTGCCGAGCTGCCCGGGGAGCTCTGCGGGAGGGGTGCGAGGAAGAGTTACACGCCCCCTCGAATACCACTGGGAAACCAACAGGCATCAAGGACTGGAAAACTGTAGGTTCTCTTTCACATAAACAGCTTGCTTGGTATCCCACACCCCTTCCCAAGCCAAGAATTTATTTATTCTTAGATGAATTGCAGCAGACGCTTTTTGGCCAGAGCGAGTCATCATGAATTTGTGACATAGAGGAATAAACGAGAGGGAAGCAGCTCTGCCCAATTCTTGGTGATACTCTATATTTCTGATACAAATGGAAGGGAAATCCATTTGCATTCAGGTTCTTGGAGTTTCACCTCATGATGGTTGGAGTTCAGTTTGGGTATGTTAAGTTTGAGAATCACATATGTTTTTAGCAAGGAGCACAGACTCAGTTCTGGCCGTTCACCCTGAAGACACCAACAAGGTGTACTCAAAGTCTGAGCGGGAAAGTAATTACAGAAAAAGCCTCTGAATACCAGGAAAATGAAAAAAAGTATACTTATGAGGTTGAATGCAATAATTTTTTAGTTTTTATCAGGCCTTTAATTTTTTTATTTTTTTTTTTTCCTCCACCCAGGGACTTGGTCTAAGGAACATGGAGGAGTGAGCTCCCTGCAGTTTCTTGAGTTTCTCATCTATCTGATTTTGACATGATCAAATGTTTGGTAGAAGATGTGCGTGCCAGGCTGCGTTCTGGAGTGACTGTCAACTCACTGGGGCAGTGTGTTGAGGAGCTTGTCCTCAATAGCATCGATGCCAAAGCAACATGTATAGCTATCAGGGTGGATTTGGAAGCTTTTAAGATCCAGGTGGTGGACAACGGCTCCGGGATGGGAAGAGAGGACTTAAATGCAATGGGAAAGAGATACTTCACCAGCAAGTGCAGCTCAGTAGGAGACTTGGAGAACCTGACATTCTATGGCTTTAGAGGAGAGGCGGTGGCAAGCATAGCCAACATGGCCAGCATAGTGGAAGTTTCATCTAAGACCAGCAGAACAGCAAAAACATTTGTGAAACTATTTCACAATGGGCATGCACTGGAAGTCTGTGAGGCTGAATTGAGCAGACCAAGTGGTGGAACTACAGTCACCGTGTGTAATCTGTTCCATCAGTTGCCAGTGAGGAGAAAGTGTATGGATCCTGTGTTGGAATTTGAGAGAGTGAGACAGAAAGTAGAGGCTGTTTCACTGATGCATCCCTCTGTTTCACTTTCTTTAAGGAACGATGTTTCTTGTTCTATGGTGCTTCAGCTCCCTAAGACAAGAGATGTATATTCTCGTTTTTGTCAAATTTATGGACTGGGCAGATCTCAGAAATTACGAGAAATAAACCATAAGTCTGGGGGATTTGAGCTAAGTGGTTATATCAGTACTGTAGGACATTACAACAAGAATATGCAGTTCTTATATGTGAACAGAAGGCTTGTTTTAAAGACAAGACTACATAAATTAATTGATTTTTTATTAAGAAAAGAAAGCACCATTTGCAAGGCAAAAAGTGGACCTGCGAGCAGACAGGCTAGTTCAAGTCCTGGTCACCATCGTTGTGGCCCGGAGTTGTATGGGGTCTTTATTCTCAATGTGACCTGTGCATACAGTGACTATGATGTGTGTCTGGAACCTGCAAAGACTCTAATTGAGTTCCAGAACTGGGATGTTCTTCTAACTTGCATAGAGGAAGGAGTGAAAGTATTTTTGAAACGAGAACATTTATTTCTTGAACCATGTAGCGAGGACATCAGAGAATTTAATGAAGATAACGACTTTTGTTTGCATACCACTGCAGCTGTGAAGCCCTCAATCTCTGATGAGATGAGCATCCAAGACAGTTTTAAGAAAGCATGCAATGAAATTGCAGATTCCTATGAAATGTGTAGCTTGCAATCAAAAGATGTCAAAAGGAAATCTGTTACTGGAAAAAAATCTTTAAGTCTTATAGAGTCAAATGACAATATACAGGAAACTGAAATTGCCCCAAATCGGAAGATTGCTGAACCATCTGATCCATGTAGGAATAATAAAGTGGAGATTCCACTGCCCAGCAAAGATGACGCAGCTCCTGATTTCATTACATCAGATATCTCAGAGCAGGAGCCAAAAGACACCAACCATTCCCAAAAAGCATCTGATACTCATCTGAAACCTTCAGAAAGTCTTTGTTCCTCTTTCACTGGAGAGGCCAGATCAGAAAAGAGGAAAACAGACAGTTGTGGTGACCTGCGGCATTGTGCAGGTAACGATGTAAAAGATGTGGGAGGCCAGCAATGCAAAGTGGTGCAGAGAAGCAATACGGTCTGTATCTTAAATAGTGGTGTTACTCTCTCGTCGTCTGAGAGAGAAGACCCTACTGAAACAGCAATGGAACCTGAAACTATCTCTGGAAGTTCATTGATGAGACTATGTAATGAAGGAAGAGAAGACAGGGAAACTGATGCTGCAAGAAGGCCTGTTAGTTCAGCACCATTAAATTTGTGCTCTCCAGGCCTTGTAACACGTGTTACGCAAGATGACCCCCCACATGAATGTGAACAAACAGAAACAAATCTTGCATTAGACGTGCAATGTAGAGCTGGCCCATTCAATGCCAAAGATAGTTTTGGTCACAAAGTTAATTCTCTGATTCAGTCTTTAAATGCTAAAGCTATTTCCAGTAATACAAGTAAAGAATGTAGACCTCCTTACACCGGAGAAGTACGCACGGCTCATGGTAACGAGTGGTTAGAGAACAAAATTTTGTCAAATGAGGGGAATGAGGATGTAGCTATGCCTAATGCCACCCATAAAAGAAATTGTGAGACATCAAATGTTACAGAATTGGTGCTGGCAACTTCTTCAGGTATTTCTCACAATAAAGTTTTTAAAAACACTAGAAGACAAATAGCTGTGCCAAGATCTCAGCCCTCTAAGAAGCTGAGCTTATCCACGCAGCTGGGTTCATTAGAAAAGTTCAGGAGATATTATGGGAGAGTCAAGTGTACACTGCCAACACCATTGTCGGAGCAGAGTGAATTTGGTCTCCCAGGTTTTAATTCACAAGCTAATTGTGACTTTTCAAAGAATGAGAATGACAATCGTGGCAACTTGAGCACTTGTGAAACTTCAACTGTGGAAGATACAGTTTCTAATAACAGTGGCCAATTTTTTGGTTCTTTGGAGGGGACTTTATCCTGCAGTGGAGAATCTTCACAGGTCAAACGAGCCCTTTGTCAGAGTCCTTTAACATTGATTGGCTATTCTCAGGTTAGTAGAAAAAATACAAGTTGTAAAAGTTTTCCAGGATCGTTATCATCCAAACTGTCCAGAATGAAAAGTGACCACAAAGAAGTAGAACACCTTGATGAACAATTCCAGACAGATTCAAGTAGAAAAGATGACTACTCTTTTGATCTTGACTCTTCCAATAATGATTTTCTGTATAATGCTTGTCAAACATCTAAATCCTCAGTGGAAAAAATGGGAGAGTGTCATTACAGCATTTCTGCAGGGGATGCAAACAGTGCGAGAGCAGAATCCATGAAAAGTGCTGTCAGCCCATCACCTCTCAGTGGTGTAGAAGGAGAGAACACAGTCTCTTCAAGCAATGTTTTATCATTACCTGCTAAAAAGGATTGTGCTAACATCGTCTGTAAAGACAAAAGTATGTTAGATGAGTCCTCAGAACAGAATTTGAAAGATACTGAGGTTCCTCCTATGACCTTGCCAAGTAACTGGGAATTCTCTGCAGACAACACAAGCACAGGCAATAGCAGGAATGATTTGTGTTGTTCTGACTGGCTGCAAGATTTTGATGTTTCATCGGGTAGAACAATATACATCAACAAAGCAACTGGACTGAGCACCTATGGCACACCTCCTGCTGAAGGATTTCAAGCTGCCTGCATTCAAGATATAACAACAATGGCTGTGAACGTTGTTTCAGAGAGTGGTAAGAAGGGTGGTGGTTGTTGTTGTAAAAATGGGATAAGGAAAACCGTTTTTGATAATTTTCCCTTACGTGGATATATCTTTATTCAAAGTTGTTCTTCTTTCTGTCTATAGGCAGATTTTATGAGTGAAGATGCAGCCGTTCCACATGTAGACTCTATTTTCTATTGCATAATTTGTTTTGAAAAAGTAGTTTGGACTTTCAAGATAGTTCTCCTGTGAAATATTTGTCTAATCAATCATGATAGGCTCTGGTTTGTTGTATTTTTGTCTCTTGCTTCCTTATCACCAGTCATATAAACCCTGGTGCAGTGGGTGTTTCAGTTATTTCAAGTATAATAGTTGATGCCAATAGTTCTTGATGTTTCTGGTGTTCCATTGAAGTAGATTTGTTACAAGGAGAAGAATATCTTTTTTTTTTTTAATTAGGTAAAACTACTTGCAAGTGCAAATGTACACTCCTTGACTAACACCTTTCTTTAATATGGTCTAAAAATTTCCGTTGCCCACAGTGCTGTTAAGTAGCTAGCCAAAGCACTGAGATGTGGAGCTGGACCAGAATGTTTGGATAGTGCATTCACCTTTATGAAGAGAACATCTCGCATACTCTTACGCTTTCAGATGATGTATAGTCTGTAGTCTTTGAAGATGTATATTGTGTTGCATCTTTTGACATCCAGTTCTTTCTTAGCCTGATCATTAACGTTACTCTCCCTTGTCTCGATGGTGCCACTCTTAAATCTGTTGGTGGTGTTACTCTCTGGTGAGAGGTGTACAGCAGCTTTTTTGTTTTGCATAGGTTAAAGGTCAGATCTCACAAACCTGGGCATCTTTGTACTGATTAAACTGATTGCTACAGGAAAATTTATCAAGCTTCATTTCCCTGTCAGATGCCTTTTTGGATAATCAAATGCTGTGCATTTGTAGTGAGTTAACATCCCGGTTCAACTCAGTCTTTGTTGTTATGCCAGCTATGTTTTCATTTTTGGTTACATTTATTACATTATTGACTGATACATCATTACACTAGTTTATTTTAGTAATCCAACTGAGGCAAGTGAAAATGAATACTCAAATATGGTAATTGTATGTGGCTTGCATGTATAAAGTAGATACATTATTATCCTCAGCACCTTTTCTTATGTTACTTATCAGAAAAAATCATACTGGTAATATCTCCACCAGCTCTGAATTCTTACTGGCCTTTAGGCAAGGAAATTCTACCTTTGTGAACAATGTATATCCTGAACAAGGATTTTCCCTGCAACAAGAAGCAACTGGACCTCTGTTCATATAGATGACAGATGCTTCTGTGAAATTGAGAAATCATAACTTGCCATGACAATAGCTGTAAAAGTTTGTTCAAAGTCTGAAGTAGGCAGCAGTCTTTAATTTGCCACAGTTTACCAGGAACTACTTCAAGCCATCTTATCCCCTGTTCTTGATTTTGTGACAATGGGATGCCGAGTTACTTTCCCATTCTGGGCTGCCAGTTTGGATTCTTGAAAGGATTCTCAGTCCCCATGGTAGGACCATCATTGGTCCTTACTGGAATGGAGCCAGCAGGCAGGAGCCTGTGGACTGGCAGCAAATCTCATAGAGCCTTTTCATACTGAGCTTATCAGCATGCAGCTGGTTTTCTTTGGCGTTATCGCTCTGCCCCTTTTCCTGAATGCACGCCCTTAATTTCTTAGTAGAAAGGAACTTTATTAATTCATTATTATTTCACAAAGAATAGAAGTCTGAATTGTACCGAAGGAAGGGTGAAATATTTACCACTGTGCTGGAAATCTGACCACTTTTCTTAATAATCTTGATAACAGTGAAGGTTTGTAATATCAATAAGTCATTTCTGGGTGGGTAGGAACATGTTGTTAGGCTAACTCTGGTATCTCATGTGGTCTCACTGACTTGTAGTTTTCAGTTTTACAAGTTCCTGATAAGTGTATTATTGATAGAAGTGGTGGTAGACTGTGACAGTTTCGCCACACTTAGACAAAGGGAAATCATAAGTGTTTTGGTATCTGACAGACTTTACTATATGCTTCCTCTTTCCATTGGGGATAATGCTTCTGATTGCACTACTTCTGGAAATAATTCCTACGTGATTAAAGCAGGAGCCAATTTTTAAGAAGGACAGTCTTGCAGTAACCGTGATAATATTCTTAAATAATACATTTCCTGATGCAAGGGTGTCAGTTCTTAGCTTTTTACATATGCGCTGTTACTTCTCAGTGTTAGACTGCAAAATCTACAGGATTAGCTAATTTGTACAGGGTTAAGCATACACTCATTTATGATAGTATAATAATTGTATAATTTTTTGTAATTTTGCATGCTGTTGAATCTGCAGCAGTAAATTTATATTCTATTTAGGATTTCAGTTCAGGTGCCATCCTTTTAGGAGTGAGATTGTGCTACCCTTCCTTCCTAGACTTCGAAAAGAGAAGACTCTAGCAAGCCAGGATCTGAGAGGTAGGGCCAGCTTTCCAGGACACAGTGTTCTGTGGTTAAAAAAAAAAAAGTTAAAAAAAAAATCAAAGAATTCTCCCAGATGTCCCAACAGGAACCCAGAATTACTCAAGGTCTGTTAACAATGGGACTGTGTGAGTCATCTCAAATGTAAAACTGGGAAAAAAAAATCGTTTAGGGTTGAAGACAGGTTAGGGGATACTTATTTACAGGATGAAATACCCAGTTCTTTGTTGAATTATGTCAGTAGTTTAAAGAATAATTACCTACTCCCTTCTTTGTACTCATTCCAACCTTGGAATGTGAAAAATAGCTTCAATCCTCACAAATTTTTTTTTTTTTTTTTTGCATTGGAAAGGATGAAATAATCTTTCTGGTATGTGGCTTTGTCCAGAGGGAGTAGGTAGCTAAACAGGTCTTTCTTTCCCTCCTTACTCCCCCCACTGTTTTTCCAGGGCCTGTTGAATTGTACTGCATCATGTTTAGGAATCAGAAAGCTGCACAGTCCCTTTCCTAGTTAAAGCAGACAATAGAGAAGTGCAGTCTCATGTTCCATTATTTATTTCTATGTTTTCCTCTTTTTATGAAGGAAAAAACCCCCAAACTTTTGTGAGGTAGAGGAACCCAATGCACCTTCTGTCAATAGATGCTGGTAGTCCCTGTATTATTTATATGTTCTTTCCTAGATGCTGAAGGAGAGTCTCTCCAGTCGTTGCTTTCAGAATGGGATAATCCTGTTTTTGTTCCCTGCCCAGAGGTAAGGATTATCTTGCATCTCATCCTAAAATAGGTATCATTTTAGCCTTCTGTTATTTTCTGACATGGGGACCAAAATTGCAAATATTGTAATTGTTGCATATAAGTTATTCGGCGATATATTACACTCTAGACCTGGCAGTTAGGTGGTTTTGTAGACTGTTTATATGGAGGTCATTGTGGTGGATTTATTTCAAGTCAGAGAAGCAGGTATTAGGCCAATCTTTTGCCTTATGTCATTTCAAAGGCAACACATTGTAAGCTGTCTTTCCCTCTGCAGAGTTAGTAATTTTGAAGTTATCAAATGGCCAAATTCTAATACAGTGTCTGTGCTCTTTGGGGACAGGTAAAATAACAGCTTTCTTCTCTGAGATGCAGTGGGTCTTAAAAGTGTGTTTTACGATAGTTGTTTTCGTAGCCTGGCAGGACTCTAGCATGTGAGAGGGAAACAATGTTGGAGCTTGTAGCAAAACTTCCTTTGTTGTCGTGAGGAGGCATTATCTCTAATCATCATGTTGTGCGTGAGTAAACGTGTGCATGTAACCATTTCCACCTGCAAACAATAGGGACGGAGCAGCAAACCACCTGCTGGTGAGTCTCTGAAAAGGAACACTTCTGTTCAGTTGTTGCTGTGACTGTGTACTCTGACTCATTGCAGAGTAATACCTATTTTGTAGAGCTCACATAGGCCGATAATTAACTTCAGGTTTTCTGGTAGGTACTTGAAATCAGCAGAATGCATTGAAGTTAGGAGGTGGCATCCTAATGGGAAAGTATATGAAGAAGGAATTGCTGTGTGGTATTCTTAGCTAGTGCTGTTCTTGTCTGGAAAGCTTGGTTTGTCAAAATACAGAGTTATTGCCAGTTTTTCTTAAAGCTGGTTTGTTGGGGGTATTTTGTGTGCGTTGGGGTTTTTTGTCATACCCTTAATAGTAACTTTGTCTGTAATTCTGTTCTTACAGATTGCTGTTGATGTCACCAGCAGTCAGGCTGACAATCTGGCAGTGAAAATTCACAATATCTTGTATCCTTATCGTTTCACCAAAGACATGGTTCATTCGATGCAGGTACAACACGATCTATTACTAGCTTTCACCCCAATATTCACACTCAACCTGTGACATTTGCTGATGTTTCTGCCTGGTGGGAAAGAGGTATCCAGGGAAATAGTTCATATCCCTAATTTTCACAAGCGCAAAAAGAATTCTTGGTTGCTATGTGATACCAACAGACACATATATGTTACGCCAGATCTAAGTATCATCTCACGGTTAATCAGCTATCTGCAAGTGACTCTAAAATTCCTTGACTGTCTGGTTAAATCAAAGAGGTAGCCCTGTTACTGCTCCTTAGAAACACTGTTAACTAAATTATATTTCAATTGGCAGTTTTTAATGTTTATTGTATTCCACTGAAATCTGTGTCCTGTATCTTCCATTTTTATTGACCTTAGAAATGTAATTCTTCAGCAGAGTGGTTTCAAAAGCAAATCCCAGATTTTGTGGAAAGACTTGAAACTTCACTTCAAGATTTATGTCTAATCTGAAAAGTGATTCTTAAAAATGGCACAGCACCAAGTTTAACTGGTTTAGTGCTTCTTTATCAAATGTTTTGACTGTTAGCTTCAAAGCTAATGTAAATGTATGGCTTGAACTTACATTCTTTGATGATTTGCCTGGATAGAAGTGCTAAAGTGGATTCTCTCTTGCATCCCAATGACAAAAGGCTTACAGGCCTGGTTGGCATTATTCTCATGCAGTCCGGTTGCAGACTTTGAGAAGTCAGGTTTTGACTGTGTGGGGCATGGTAATGTTGATCTCCAAGGTGGACGAGAGTCCAAATGATTCTTTTACTTATGTTGTGTGTGCATGAATAACAGGAGTGAATAAAGTTATTACAGTAAATAGATTATGTTTCAAAAAGACAGGAGAGTTGGAAAATCAAAGGTACTATGTTTCTGTTCACTCGTCATAAGAACTGAGTATTAAGAACCACTTACTGAGTGGTTCTGTGATTAACCTGCATGATGTTTTCCTTTGTATGTTTTTTAAGAAGGTAAAGCTAGAATAAATTGTCACTTCCTATTTCTGAAGAAGCTAAGTACTACCTTCAGTACCTTAGAGCAATTTTGAGAATCTCTGTACAAACGACCAAAAGCACAAACTGTTGCATCATGCCACAGGAAAAGAATAAAAAGAATCATTAATGCCTTGCATCCCTGCAAAGAAATAGGATCATCTATTCACTTTTATCTAGGAGGTGAACAGTGCAGATGTTGTGAGACAGAATTCAGTGTGAGCTCTATCTAGGTGACTTGTGGAGAAATACTTCCCTAACACCACATCAGTTAAGATACTGAAAGCCTTGTGCATCCCACTATTCCATGGAGCTCTGGTTGATTTCTGATTCTTGAGGGGAAGGTGTAATAAGTCAGAGAAGCAAATTCTACATCAGAAAATGAGGGGGGAAAAAAATGCTGCCCAGCTCCTACAGATGACAAGTGCAAGTCCTCGAACACAGGACAGGTTAAAAAAGATTGTTTCATCCTCTGTTGGTGATATCAGCAAATCAGATACTCAGAGTATCTGATATACTACAGAGTCCCAGTACACAGCTCTAATTCCCAACTCAATAAGACATCTACATGAGCATTTAATTCATTCTCTAAATTTCCAGCTCCACCTTAGAGCAATTAGAGCTCTTGCCCTTGTGACTCTCTTTGAAAGAAAATGGATCCAGAGTTATTTTCTTGGATATTTTGAAACTGTCTCTTACTTCCAGACTAAACTGTTTCATGACCAATTTATGGTCATTTGACCTTCTGCCAGTATTGCCTTTTTGCTTAAATAATTGCTGCCTTTTCCATATTTAGCCCCCTGCTGTATTTATAAAGAGTAATTATATACCTTCTCAGTCTCAGTTTTGCTAGACCAAATTCTTTAAGCCTTTGAGATTAGAGAAGATGTGGTTTCACCTCCTCTGATCCTACTAGCTGTTGTGCTTGTCCCATTTGGATTGTCATCTTTTGTTTACCTTCATTTTAAAAGTAATTTTACCACTAGGTATTGATTTTTTCTGAGTATCTTACAGGTTCTTCAGCAAGTGGACAATAAATTTATCGCTTGTTTAATCAACACTAGGAATGAAATCGATAAAAAGGCAGGTAAGAATGGTTATTAACATGAAGTTGAAGTGGCTGTGAAGTGCAGTTAGATTGCAGGGACAACACTGTCCTGTTTCTATTCTATTCTTGCCTAGGGATCATGTTGTGAGTAGAGGAAAATGTTAGTCTTCAGTTGAAATTTCCTGAATCTTCTTTATCTTTATTTTGGACATTGTTGAATGTTCCTATTGCCTTTGGCTTAGTGTTATAAAAATAGATTGTACTCAAATTACTAACATCTTTCAGACTCTGTTCATGGTGTCTGGACATATTCATTGTTGAAGCTTGATGAAGCTATACAAAAAAAGCATTCAAAACCAGTAGTTTTCATAACATTTTTAAAGACTGCATTAAACAGAACAGTTTGTGGGGCACCTGAGCTCTCATTCTGAAGTTAGATGAAGATGTCAATAGACAAGAGTTTCTGACAAAATCTAGTTACCTTAATTTAAATGCCAATTTGGATTCTGTAATTTCTGTAGTGACTTTATGTTCTGCTAACACAGCTTCCTCCTCACTTCATTTCTGTAAAACTGATAACTGGTAGTTATCTTCTAAATGTGTCCTTGAGAGAGTGGTCTTTCTTCCTAACCTGTGCAGCTGCCTACAAAGTTGACTATTTCTCATCTCTTGTGGTACATTTTTAGATGGAAATCTCTTGATTTTGGTGGATCAACATGCAGCTCATGAACGGATCCGTTTGGAGCAACTTATTGCAGGTGAGGATTCAGATGGTCTTAAGAAGAAAAATAAACAGTGCACAGTAAAGTACAAATGAGCTGTCTGAAAGGGAAGGCTTGCTAACTAATTTATCATAAGGATGAATCTGAGATGTATGGAACCAATAGGTTATTCATTTGTCATCTATATCTTGACTCCTAGGAGAGTGCATGCGTTCAGTATCTGTAGCAGTCATAGTATTGGCAGCTGAAAATTGTTGCAGTATTTTCAGAAATATAAGATATACTCCCTGCCCACAGAACTATCAAACTAAAATAGTCTTGGCATAATGAAAGAGCAGGAAGACTGACAGAAAAAAGCCCCAAAACAATGAAGAGGAAATAGAACAACATCAATAAGATTATGTGGTTATACTGTGAAGAATAAGGGGTAAAAATGGTTCCTCTTTAGCTGAATACTGTGCTTAAAGCCTGAAATTTCACAATCTGAAACTGTTAGCAGAGGGATAATAGTCTTCTCTGTAAGCTCATTAGCTATTGATTTCAGTGTTAAAAAGCACAATAGTCATCCATCAAGTACTTAAAAATCATTGACCTTCTCTTTCATCAATAAATACTGCACAGTTCCTGCAGAGAGGGTTCGAGGAACTCTGTTCGTTTTGGCCAGGTACTGAAAAAAGCTGAAAGGCTGAAGGGAGAAATGCTTAATGAATAGTATTTTAATGCCATTTATATCAGACTTTTCTGTGGAAAAATTGCTCTCTGTGAGTTGAACTAAATAGATCAGTAGGGTGTTTTTTTGCTATTTAGGGTGACTCTTTTTTTGGAACTGGTGGGAAAAAAACAAAGTGGCATTAACCAACCATTCCCTAGAGACTAGGTGTCTGGTTTGTGACATTCCCAGTCCTCCACTGGGAGTTTCAGGAGAAGGCATTCTGTGGTCACTTTTAAATCCAAACAGAGGATTACATGCCAAACCATGGGGTCATTAAGGGTAATGCCTGCGTAAATACTCTAAGAGAATACTTCTGAATGATTCATTCACAGATTCCTATGAGAAGGAGGCTGCAGCTTGTGGCAAGAAGAAATTACTGTCCTCCTCCATCTCTCCCCCTTTGGAGATTGAAGTTACAGAAGAACAAAGAAGATTTCTACGGTTAGTAATAGCCAATACCTCTAAACTTTTGGGTACAGCTCTGTTAACCTTTAAGATCTCTGTATATTTCTAGGTTAAGGTGAAGCTCAGGAAAGAAGCTGTTGATTCTTTCCTGAGCTGAGACCAATCGGTTATATCTGTGCTGAGGAAAATAAGTATGTTTCTCAGTCATGTTGTTACAACATTTCAAGACAGAACCCTGCGGTATGCCACCTCTGTGCCTCTGCAATGTACTCTGGTTTCCCCAGGGAAGCAAACCTTCATGAGTGGGCCAGGAGAGTACCAAAGCAGTCTCCAACAGATCTCCCGCTGTCAGGCTCAGGACTTGGGAGTGCACACTGTAATGCAGTGCCCATGGTGTCAATCTAGTCACCGATTCAACAGGCACTGTTTGAGAAGAGCAGGATGGGGTATGGAAAGTTTGTACTGTGAATCCTTCAAAAATGCATTCCTTAATCCTAGGTGCCTGCCAAGGGTAACTAATGAACACTGTGTTCCAGATGTTTTATAAGTGGTCTAGCTACTATTAGCGTATTAAGGTTTCATACTGCAAGAGTTTAAAATACAGATTCATTGTTGGACTATTGCAGACCTATTGGACATCGACCAAATTTTTTTTCCCCAAAGTCTCTGCCTGTCAACTGTCACATGCATTTCTGTGTTTTTATCCCTGCACTGTTCTTCATTTTCGGAACAGGTTGGATCGATGGGCCAAGACCAATTGTGTGAGGTACAATAAGGCCAAGTGCTGGGTCCTCCACTTTGGTCACAACAACCCCCAGCAGCGCTACAGGCTTGGAGATGAGTGGCTGGAAAGCTGCCCATCAGAAAAGCACCTGGGGTACTGGTAGACAGCTGGCTAAACATGAGCCAGCAGTGTGCCCAGGTGGCTTGTATAAGAAATAGCGTGGTCAGCAGGAGAAGGGAAGTTATTGTGCCCTTGTACTCAGCCCTTCTGAGGCTTCATCTCAAGTACTGTGTTCAGTTCTGGGCCCCTCATCATAGGAAAGACATTGAGGTGCTGGGACATGTCCAGAGGAGAGCTACCAAGCTCATGAGGGGCTTAGAGAACAAGTCGTATGAGGAGAGGCCGAGGGAGCTGGGCATGTTTAGTTTGGAGGAGACTGAGGGGGGACCTCATTGCCCTCTACAACTACCTGAATGTAGGTTGCAGAGAGGTGGGTGTTGGCCTCTTCTCCTTAGTTACTAATTACAGAACCAGGGGAAATGGTCTGAAGTTGCAGCAGGGGAGGTTTAGATTAGATATTAGGAAGAAATTCTTTATGGAGAGAGTGTTGAGGCACTGAAACAGCCTGCCCAGGGATGTAGTTGAGTCACCATTCCTGGAGGTATTTAAGAAACGAGTTGACATGGTGCTTCACGAGTTGACGTGGTGCTTCACAACATACTCTAGGTGCAGGCATGTAGGGGGCTTGTGTTTTGTTTTTTGTTTTGTTTTTTTCTGATGGTTGGGTATTTAGGTGTTTTTTGTTCTTGTAGGTATAGTTGGACTTGGTGATCTAGGAGGTCCTTTCCAACCATGATTATTCTGTGATTCTGTTAAGTTCTATCTTAACAGTCGCAGGACTACCTCATTGTTCTCAAACTGCTTTTTTTTTTTGTGATGCCTATGGCAAACTGGACAGATTTTAATTCACTCCTCATTGAGATCGTTGCTGATTATGTGGATACACTTGTTTGGTGTAAAGCTGGTTTTGAGTGTATTCCAATCATAACAGTATTACTGCTATATCCGTTTGGTAACTCTTCTGTGTGACAGTGGCCAATACCAGAAATTCCAGAGGAAAATATAAAGCACTATTATTTTCCACCTGCCTTAGGGAGAAATGTGAGAATGGAACCATTGCTGTTCGGAGTTCAGTAATATTTGGATGCCTTTGTTGTTTCCATCTCTTAATGATGTTTTTGCTAATAAGATTTGTATATTTGTAATGCCTCTTATTCCACTTGGAATTATTTTTGTATTCATCTTGAAATGTCTTCCATTTCTGATACATCTACTTCTGAGACCAGATGGATAAAATTGAATACAGCATATGAAGTGAGTGTATCGTGTTGATTTGTACAGTAGCTTTGCTATTGTGCCTTTCTTTTCTGTCTGTTCTATCCATACCTGATATTTTGTCTGATTTTTTGGCTACTGCTGCTTGCATGAACTGCTTGTTTATTGAATGATCAGGACAATGAAACACAAGAGTTGTGGAGTTTTTTGAAATTTTTGCCATTTAAGTAGAAGCCAACAAAATGTACACGTAGATCAAATTATTCCTGATAATATGCATTTATTTGTCTTTAGGAGCAGTGAATTCAGTTTTTCTGTCTGTCTTTCATTATACCTTTTTCATCATCCCATAGATTTCATTCATTGTTTTTCTACTTGTTTTAAGTTCTGATTGAGTTCAAGGTCATCTTTAGTCGCAGCTAACCTAAATAATATAGTGTTTTCTACAAATTTGCCTGCTTGACCATGCCCCTTCTTTTCCACATCATTAACAAATGATTACAAAGATGCACAGCAAGACACGCGTCGTGTTGAGCGCTGACCATCCGTTGCCAGGATACCTTTTTCCATGGTCTCTAAATCATGACAAATGTTACTTCTCTATCCATGACAAGTTTTTGCATTTGAATTTCTAGCCACTTTTAAGAGGTGGCATCAAAGGCTTTTTGAAAAACCAAATAAATTCAGTGAGCCACTTTTCTTCATCAGCTATATCACAAACATACTACAAAACCCAGTAAGATAAAGTAAATCGGAGAACCATGGCTTTTTTTTATGGACATTGATTAAATTATTCAGCACAGTGGGATGCCAGTTGTGATTTTCAGTTATCACTTAATGTAATTGCTGGCATATACTGAAGCTGGCTTACTGGTGCTTTTATTTTGTTGCTTTTTAATTAATCAGTATTTATTGGCAGTTCCATCTCTTTACAATCACTCCGTGAGACTATCCTTACTAAAAAGTTAGGAATTAAAAGTACTATGGAAAAATCTAAAATCTGTTGTTATTGTTGCTGGCAGCGTATGACTGTATTCTGTGGTAAAGTTTGATGTAATGAAATAAATTAACTTCCCTAAAAGGCCTTTCTCTTCAGCTATGCTCACTATTTAATAATTCATCTGGACCTCTGGTTCACCTGGAGCTTTGATTCTGGTATTTGTCTACTAAGCATTGTAGTAATGCATTGTTCTGTTGACTCTCTTGAACTTCCTCTTTTTCTTTGTTTTTATCCCTTAAAAAAAACCAAACCAAACCAAAAAAAACCCCCACAAGCTTGATTGACTTCAATAGCTGTTTGGATTTTGTCATTTCCCCACAATGAGCTTTTTCTGTCTTCCTCTGCTCTTGATGAAGGCTATACAGGTCTTCTTTTTTTGATTACAATTGCACATCATCTCCATATGGAGGCTAATAATTGCATTATTATCGTGATTGATTTTAGTAAGTTTGGCTTCTTTTTTGTTCAAAAAATCTCTTTTCTAAAATTGACCTTCACCACCTTTATTTTAAGTGAATAATCCCTGAGTTAATAAAATAAACTATATATTATTAATGGTTGTTTTTACTTTGAAGACGAGTTCTCATCTGACTGTGAAGTCCTGGTTTTGTGTGTATTTTTCCATCCATAAGGCAACATGTGTCAGAGTAACTTGAGGTTGTTCTTTTCTGGGTTCTCTTTACTGAATGAAATATAAAGTTCATTAAACCATCATCAATTTACTATACTGTTGTTTTTCCATTGTAAGTATTTGCTATTATGTGTCAATTGAAATCACACATTTTTAGGCTAGACTTAAAGGAGTCTTTATGCTGTGTATTTTCAATATTTTGAGTGTTTATGTGTTGAAGCAGACACCTTGTGCATCTTTAGAAAAGACAGATTTATGAATTTAGACATCAAGCTCCTCTCCACACAATACAGGAACTCTGAAATCTTGTGGTTGTGCAACATGAAATATGCACAGTTGACTGGAGTGCAAAAACATGGGTGAATGTAGGTTGAAAGGGCAAAATTCCCTGGAATCTCATGATGCATGGATTTTGAGATTGGAAACTGCTGCAGGAAAAAAACCATATATGTGAACTACAGAAATATTTAGGTATGCTGTAGTGATATAGCTACTCTGGTTGATTATCTTCTTTCTGGTATTTTTATTTTTCCCTCAGATGCTGCTACAAAAGTTTAGAGGACTTGGGTCTTGAATTATCATTTCCTGAGACCAGCAGCTCCTTGATTCTAGTGAGGAAAGTGCCACTGTGTTTTATAGAAAGAGAAGCCAGTGAACTACGACGGAAAAGACTGCCTGTCACTAAAAGCATTGTGGAGGTCAGCTGTGGATATGGGTAAAATTGTGATACAGGGTTTTGTTGTGTGTTAACAGCCCAGGGTGTTAGAGTGTCTCTGAGTGAGACAGCGAAGTCCCTTGACAAACATGGGTGACATCCGTTTTAGTAGCTCAATAGTCCCACATCTGAAATCCCTGAGCTATAACAGAAATTACAGGAAACTGATCAGCCGTGCACTAGTGCAGAAGCTAAGAAATATGTTATAGAGTGCAGATGTTTCAGCAGTTTACTGCTCACGAATGCTTGAATGAACAGTAAAATGATAAGTATTGCCAATACAGAAGTATTATCTGATAGGATTTAAAGTTGTGTTCATGAAATCTCTACATGGGCAGTGCAGCTTTCTAAAAGCTGCTGTTCCAGGTGTTCTGCAGTTTGAGGAAGAAATTGTGATTACTTGCAGTTTCAATTGTAAACAATTCTCCACAACCAATGAGTCTTCAAGGAATCATTAAAATTGGGTCTGGAGTACCATATGCATCTGCTGGGCTGAGCCATTGTGAATCAGTCCAGTCTTGCCGTACACCTTTTTTGATGTGAAAAGAAGAAAGAGGAGATAATTCATCTGATTACATTTTCTTTCGCAAGCTTGCTTGGAGTCGAGAAGAACCCAAATTCACTCTCCTGGTGTGATTTGGGAGCCAAGAGCGCTGAAAGTGGCGGAGGAGGGAATCAGGTCTGTGCCTCACAGGCACTCGTTCTTGGCTCATGATCTCATGAGCATTTTGGCAGATCTATTCTGCAGTGTTTTTTAATTAGGACTGATGGTACCTATTCATGATTGATTATGAATTCATTGCATCTTAGACTTCAGGAATGAAATCCACATGGACTATTATCCAAAGAAGAAAGGGCAGCTATTCAAAGATAACACACATTCATTGCATTCTGAGGTATAACAGTACCACTGTGTCCATTCTGCAGACAGGAAACTGGTGCAGAGAGAGTGGTCAGGACTTGCAACTAGATCTTTCACATTGTGATCAGTGTAGTAGCAATAGTCTATTTTTTCCTGGTTCTGGTGAGAAATAGCAACTGATGATACTACCTCTTTCTTTCCAGGAGCTCATTCAAGAACAAGTTGAGGTGAGTTGCTGTCTGCTTCTAAAGTTGCTTGTAATAATGCAAAGCTTACTGCGTGAACCAAAGGGGGTGTGTTAAGCCTCAAATGAGAGGTGGAGTAAATAATCCATTAGCTTTTTCTCATTTTTAGTTTCCTTTGTGTTACAGTTCATCCTTTTTATCACATTAAATGGAAAGTAAGATGATGTTCCCTTACTACTTTTAGCTAGTGCAGACCACAGGAGGAGGAGCACGAGGGACACTGCCTCTGACGTTTCTAAAGGTGTTAGCTTCCCAGGCCTGTCATGGTAGGAGAAATGTGCTTTTCTTTTTTTTATTCTTTTTTTTTTTTTCTTTCTTTTTTTTTCAAATCTTTCTGTCTCAACACATTATCCTCCCTGGGACAGTGGTTTCAGAATGTTTGCAGGAATTCCAGGATTACATGGCGTTTCATAGGGATGAGGAGCTAATGGTCTTTTCATGGACAGCACTATGAGGGACAAGCAGTACTGCTCTGATTTATTCATGTATGGGCCTAGCATACTTTTCAACCCTGACATGAAACACAGAATACAGTTCTGAGATGCACTTATGCCTGCATTTGTGTGAGCTCTAAACCATTCAAGTAACAGCTCTGTGAATGGGCAAGGAGGTGCTAGAATCTGATTGAAAGCAAGCGGGAAAAAAGACACTGTTCCCAAAAAGCATTTTATTTCATGTGAGTATCAAAAGTGCTAGTTTAAGTGTGCCTGGGACCTTTCAAGTATTTTTGGAAGGAGTACAGTAGGAATTTACATCTTCTAAGGGACTCAGCACCCGGAAATAAGCAGACCTTACAGGTGTAGACTGCAGTAGCTCTAGCCTTTCGTGGCAGTTCCCGTGCCATATACAGTATTAACAAGATTACATTGAAGGGGGTAAACATGAACCAAAAGCAGCTATTTTTACAGACTATTACTGCATTCTACAGATGGCAGATAATGTTTTTTTGTTTGTTTGTTTCTAAAAAAGTCCTGCGGCTGAAAGGCAGATTGCAGGTGGTCTTGTTCATCTGTGAAGGTTAAAGATTGCAAACACCTCTGAAATGACTCCTTAATGTTCTGTTTGGATTTCCTCTGGATGCCCTTAAGTGCTCACTTGTGAGCAAGGACTTGGTAACAGGGCTGGCATTTGGTCTAGGAACTGATGTGTGTCAGTGGCAGGCACATAGAATTGATAAAGCCTATGGAACTGATATTAGCTGTCATCTTGGTTTAATTCTTCTTGATTTGTGAACTGGTGGGGTCTTCAGCTGTCACAAACACCTCTTGAAAAAAAACAAACAAAACAACAAAAAACCCAGCCCATTTGTCTCTTGCAACGTCATCTGAATTGCCAAAACCTAATAAATCTTACTATCCATCAGACTTGGGTTACGTGAAAGTTTAGGCTGTGGAAAGAAAGGTGGTCATTATGCAGCTAAGCCCTAAGTCTGCCATATTGCAGCCTTTGGGCTGCTTTTGCAGCCCTCCAGCCAATCTTTGGGACCTGTCTTGTTTTCTGTGAAAATCATGGCTGTGGAGGGAAGTCTACTGGGTAGATTAAATTCTCTTTGGTAGTGTGTGCAAGCATTTCTGTCTTTTTTTCAGGAGCTATCAAGTTTAATGAGCATTTGACTTTGGAGGAGAGCTGCAGGCTTATTGAAGCTTTGTCATCTTGCCAGCTGCCCTTCCAGTGTGCTCATGGAAGACCTTCCATGATGCCTCTTGCAGACACAGACCACCTACAGCAGGAAAAGCAGGTACTGTGTTGGACAGAGCTATGCCTGTGATAATCCACCATCTGGATTATCAGAGGCATGTCATGTTTGTGTTAGAACTAGAACGGACCAATTTGAAACCATCACCCCTGGATGTATCTTACTTGAATTTTTACATAGCTGTTACCAATAAAGTAAGACTTGAGAACATTAAACCTCTGTCCTGCAAGCACTTGAGCAAGCATCTTACAGTATTTCATTTGAATGCTGTCCACTAGTCCTTAAAGTTAAGCATATATTTAAAGTGCTTGCAGTTTTTAAGTGTAAAGCTTGGAAACATGAGAATTCCCATCCTCTCTTAGTGACAAAAACGATAACTGAACAAATGCCTACTCCCCAAAGTTTAAGATGATATAAAATGGGGGGGGAAAGCAAAGAAATATCAACATTTAAACTTAAAAAATATATAAATTAAAAATTACTCCTTCCCCTTTGCTATTACTGTGCTATATTAAGTTATGAAATCAGATTCTGTTGAAAGTCAGGTGAGACTTAGAATTAGATATTTAAAAAATGGGATGACTGTCTTAGGCCAGAGAGCATGGAGACATTGAAGGTCATTTACTTAGTTATGATTTAGTGCTTCTTATTTTTTCTCCTTTCAGCCCAAACCTAATTTGGCTAGACTGCGGAAGATGGCACGAGCATGGCACCTATTTGGAAAAAAAAGACCATAATCAAAAAATGTTTTAAATACTGTAAGCTGCAACCACTGGAAGCGTCAGTATGATCCAGGTCCCCCTGTTGTTGGAAAACAATACCTTGTGTGGAGCCAAGTTTCTGAGTCAGTGTGGTCACCAACGTTCTGCTCCAAGTACTGACCTAAGAAGCAGAGACCAGCCAGGAGAACATCGCGTGAGCCGATCTTTGTAGCCTGGAGCAGCATCTTCAACGTTAAGGAATGGCACTGTAAGCCTTAGCCTTATGTCAGTGCTTGACTATCAGAGGGAAGAAGTTGCAGGCACTCACAGTCACTAAAGTGTTTTTTCTCTGCACACACAGCATGACTCTGCATGACAGAGATGAGATTTTTAATTAATGTATTTTATAGTGCTTTGAAAAGGAGGAGGTATTTATTAATAAAATTAACACTAACTGAAATTAACTAAACTCTTTCCTTGGACTCATGGCAGCAGCTGGAATAAGGACTGACCAACTTCAGAGTATATATAGGCCAACAGGATAAAAAAATATTCTTTTTATTTAACTAGGCCATGAATGACACACCCAGCTGTTTTCTCCAGCTCCCTGCAGTTTGCATTCCTAAGTGAGAGATTTCAAAATCCTAGCGTAACGCCACATTCTCAGGGTACAGAAACTTACCCTCCCAGGAAAAAAAAAAAAAAGAATAGCCCATGGCATATTTTGCAACAGGCAAGTTTTTTTTTACAGGTTTCAGTTCTGTTTTGTGTCTCTCTAAGGTAGAAGAGTAGAGTTTATTTCAGAACCATAAAAGATGACCTCTTTGTTTAATCACAGACATCCAACTTGAAAGCAAATGGGAGAGAGATTGACATCTGCTGAATCAAAAGCAAAACAAGGAGTGGAAACTACTTTCATTTGATGCTTTAACTGTTGTGTAGTGTATTGCCATACATAGATAAAAGGGACTAAGGAAAAGCGATCTGACAGACCCCTGCAAGAGCCTGAGATTTCCCAGATGTTCCATGCTGCCCTTCACAGAAATCAAGAACGTTGTGAATGAGACAAGATGTCCATCCAAGAATAATCATCACAGTCACACAGTACAGGAGAAAGACCCTCAGACTGTACAATAAGCGAAGCATGAGCTTGAGCTCTGGCTTCTGACACAGAAGTGAGGTAGCTGATGGGACTTCTGCAGGTCTGCCTTTTATCAAGAATGGAATGTCCATTTCAGCATTGTAAGCTGGTTTGTATTTCACCAACTCACCAAAAATTGCCAGAAAATCCATTCTGAAGTCAAGTGCTGGTGGATCACATTCATATGTGAAAAACACCTTTAAAGCCTGCCACTGCATCTTAGGTGCAGGCAGCTCACTACATCCGTAAAACTCTGGCTAGTTAAAGAAACAACATAACTGCATATGGAAAGCATGCTTAACAGTGAGGTCACTGCAAACAGCTTTATTGCAGCATACTTTGAAGTAACAGCTCAGTTGCCCCAGAGAGTTACACGTATGTCTTGCTGATTCAAAATCAAAAGTGGTTTACCAACTCCAGGTGACTTGTAACGCAGCAGATTGATCAAAACCTGTACAAGAGCTCTACCTTCTGTTGCTTTTGGGTAGGAAAGACTTTGCTGAGCAAATTCCCCACTGACTTCCCACAGCAACCCATCTTTGCAATGTACGCTTTAATTAGCTTTTGTATCTTTCTCTTTAGAAAGATAGGAGGGGTCTGGAGAGCAACGTGTTTCATGGCATTAGAGTTCATAGTCATCTGGATGGTAGAGCTCGCTCATGAGACGGTAGATGTAGGAAGGTGCATTACCCCCAATGTTAGAAATGAAGAGAGTAATGAGCTCTGGAGGGACGTAGTCAAACACCGGGCAGTGAACGTTGATCTTTGCCAGGATCTCCCCTGCAAAGTGAACAGCAGCAATATTAGACAAAGCAACTCTTGAGTACATTTAGTCTTCCCCACATGTTCCTGAGCCCCTGAAGAAACTGGCTATGCATATACCACCCTGAAGTCAGTAGTCATCCTGTGTACTTTCCAACTTCCTCGCTGATGTCATTGAATTTACAGGTATACAGCAATCTTGGATGAATGGCAGCACTCTCTTCTGGTAATTTTTACTTGTAAAAACCCCAGATACTCTCTGATGTAGACTTACTAATTGCCAAAACCCCTGTCAGTATATTATTAGAATACAAGAATTGTGCTGCCGCCAAAGTTACCATTTATAGAAAAGTTCAGAAGACCAAACCCAAAAACCTGTGCCAAATCTGATATCTTCATTTCCACGGTCTCTGTCACATAGAAACAGGGTTTTGGAAAAGACTTTGCTACCTGAAAGTGGGCTTGGAAGCTGACACCTTTCTAAAGATGGTGCTTGTGTGGGAAGCCCATTGCAGAGATACTGGGTTTCAACAAGTGGATCACATAATGACATTTCAAGACATTAACAGGAGTTGTAGGAAGGAAAGGAAGCTGCTGTCAGTGTTGGCAGTTTCCTGGGGGACAGAGGAGATGCCCACCTGCCTAGCACATTATCATAATCCTATAATAAAGCACTATTTCAGAACAGAGACAAAAGTGCAAAGATAGCGTTTGAATGAAATCCATTTTCTGTACTTTCTGTAAATCGAAAGTTACATATAAAACAGGATAGTTCCCAGAACTTTTTTCTGCTTAAGAAAGAGGAAAGGATTTTGGACTTGGGTTATGGGACAGTCTTGCATTTAAAATTTATGTGAGCTATTAATAAAATTATATCCTGAACAAACTTGACCAGTCTGTATAAAGAAGAAACAGTACCTTCTGTGAATGGCAGCACTTCCTGTGGTGACACAAACTTGTGGAATGAATCTTCTTCATTAGGGAACTGAATGAGAGAGAATACAAGGAAGGTCAGGAAAAATGAGACTGCCTTCTTATCCTAGTGAAAACAGATCCTGGGTGGTGGAAGGAACTAAAGCAGAAGAAGATGACTTGCCAGGTAATACATCTGTTTAATAGTGGCTTTGCCTGGAACCTCTAACATCTACAGGTGAATTTTATTTTATTTCTCAGCCTTTAGAGCCTTCTATGGCCTGTCTGCCTTTCTTCAAAGCCTAGGGAACTGGAGCAGAGAAGTGACTTCCTCAGTCTGCAAATTCATCTGACAATATTGAAAAATGACAGAGTACAAAACAGTTTAGAGCATCTCCATCTACCTCTGAAAGTACACTTTCAGCACTAAAGATACAAACTGAAATCTGCTGTGGTTGACAAAAACTAAGTACGGCAATGTCAGTCTCTAGTAGGCAGTGGTCTGCTTCCTTATACACGCTTATGCAGATGCTTATGCTTTCTGCACATGTGGCAGAAGAGGGTTCTTCAAGGAGATCCTGAGGTGTGCCAGGTTTGGGCAAGGATCTCATGTCTGAAATAACAGCACCAGATGGAGGAGGTGGCTCATTTACCAACCTCAGGACAGGTGGTGCCCTCCACCCTAAGCTACCACAAGCATAAAATCAGCCCCCATCTCTGTGTAGAGCAGGTGCAGTCCTGAAGAGCTGCCATACTTGCCTGTGGTGACAGCTTGAACATGGGGGCACACACGATGAGTGGAGTGGAGTGGTGTTTAGCTGCCAGTGCCAGAGTGTGTGTCCCACTCACAGCAATTAGGGCACCGTTGGCCAGGATAGTCTTTGTACCAATGATGACCTTAAAAGACAAATCAGCATTAGGTAGCACGTTCTATGGCAAAATGAGGAAGGAACACCTCCTCGCTCGGACTCTGCTGGATGAGCTGGAGGAGGAGTTTATCAGAACAGCCATCCAAAGCCTGGAGGATAGGACAGCTGGATGCCTAATCTGTGTCATCTGGCACTGACACTGCACCAAGATGTTCCTCTCTAACAGGAGCATGACTCCACCACAGTGAGGTCAGCACAGAGAACTTCAGAGGACAAACGTATGTTCTACTGCAAGGAACACCAAGAAGAAACTGGGCTGTGCTCCCTCTCATTCTAAAAAAACTGCAAAGTAAGTTTTGTACAAGTAACTTGACTGCTGGCTGCAACAATTTTCGTGCTGTAAAATGGAAATAACGTAAAGTAGCTTAAAATACATAGATAAGATGTGGTGTGGCTGAATTTTATTACATGTTACAAGTACTTTTTGTTTTTTAGTTTGGGTTGCCAACAGAGCAGGTCTGTTAGAAAAAGACACGCCTTGGTGATTCCCTTCACCACCCATCCTGTGTTCCAGGCGAGGGAAGTTTCTCCCCTTTGGAAATGCTGCTTTTTGTTCCATCTTCTTTAAAGACCGAGGTTAATCCTGTGAGGCTCTCCTGGCTTGGTTTCCCGTAACTGTTCTTCCTGTTAGCCACTAAGTCAGAAAAGCCTACCAGCGTGCAGTCAGTCATCATACTGACTGGGGGTTCCACACTGAATCTCCACCCAGCTGTATACAGGGACTGTTACGATTTTGAGTCTTCAGTGAAGAAACACATCATCACTGCTGGGACCTGCAGCTGGTTTGGGAGGCCTAAGCACCCAGCCTGCCATGAACACCCTCCTCCAGTGGAGCCCTCCTTACCTTGTTGACTCGAGACATGACAGCAAAAATAGCTGCATCACTCATGACAGTAGTTTCAATGTTCTCTTTAGATAATCGGACAGCCATTTCATGACCCTAAAAAGAGGGAGAATCCAATTGGTGCCCTGGGACACAGCTCTTGTAGTGCAGCTGCAAAGACATCAGCACTCAGTTCTGGTCTGAACTACAAAAGTACCAAGTGATGGAGCACAAATAGAGCGCTCTGACTGAAAGACACAGGGTAGGATAACGAGCTGTCTTCAATCCCTCAACTGCAGAGGAACTTCCGTAACGTTCTGACAAGAGCTCAGTAAGAGCATATGGGATGACACGGTGCCTGGAGAAGGCAGCCAGCCCGGGCCTCACCTGGCAGAACGGCGCACACTCTGCCACGATGACCTGGAACTTGCGCTTGCGGGCAGCTTCCTTCAGGAAGGCCTCAACGGTGCGCGAGTAGCCGATGGTCATGATCACCTCATTGGAGTGGATGTGCTCCAGCGCCTGCATAGCAATGTTATCCGTGGTGCCGTCTGCAACAGAAGGAAGCTGCAGGTGGAAAAGCAGCTGGGAAATGCAACACTTCCCAGAACACCAAGAACACAGGCTAACAGCCCCACATACTGTTCCCTACACACTGTTCCACCCATCTCTCTCTAAGACAAAGAGGACTTAGGACTAAGTCCTGGAAGCAAGACTAAATCCTTGTTGTTTTCTTTCCACCTCAGAAGAGGGGGAAGCATTAGTCCCATCCTAGAAGAAGCTCCACTCATGGGGTAGTTCATGCTCCTCTGTACCTAGCTCTATTAGCAGCTCATTAATAGCTTCAATAACGTTAGCTCTGAGGGGAGGATAAGCGGTGTTGAAGTCTTCGCTCAGTCCTCCGGAAGTCAGGAGTTTGTGCAGAGATTCTTGCTGGTCGCTTTCCTCACTGCACCCATGAAGCCTGTGGAGAGAAGCAGTCCTTGAGGCTCGGGAGAGAGTGCAGGGGCCCAGTCAGGCTGAGTACTGTCCCCACAGCGCAACACGCCTGAATATGAACAGAGAGGAAGGAAAACCACACACAGGAGACACACCACACCATGACAACAAGCTTCCCTAGCTGTCTCTGGCAGAAAGACACCTGAATCTCTACCAGGAAGTACCTTCTTAAGTCACGTGTAAACACTGTAGCCCACAGATGAGGCGTGGGCTCAAGGCTACTGCTCCAGTGGGATGGACCCTCCTAGGACTGCAAGGAGAGAAGAGCCTGAAGTCAGGGCACAGACTGTTCTCATGCACCCACAACACATATGCCAAGTGGAGTTTCACTAGAGGAACTGTCATCAGTTACACTGAAAACGATTCCTCTGCTGTTAAACTTGCTGAATCCCTCTGTAGGAGAGGTGGGGAAAAAGGAGTGATGGCAACTAAAGGGGTCTCTCAGAAACAACAGAACACACCATGTGGGAGGGCTGTTCCAGCCTCCCAGGAGGAGTATAGGCAGCAAGTGAGAGGCACTTCACCTGCCATATTCTTCCCGAATGACCTTCAGCACTCGTCGCACCATGTTGCCCACGGTCGTCTCAGATGGCTGGGCTGCTGTCATTCTCTGGCCCTCTGTCCGGATCAGATCCATGAGCTCTCCTGAAAGAGAGAACACCCTTGGTTATCACAGTCCAGAGCAAACCCACCCGAGCATCAAACCACTGCATCGCCCCCCCATAAATGCCCTAAGGCCAGAGGCTGTCTCTGGCAGCAGCATCACCCAGGAAGGGTATGGAGATGTGAGCAGATAGCTCCTCGCAGAGTGGTGCGTTCTGCTGAGTATTCTGCAGCGCGAATCACTCGGACGCGTCGCAGGCTCAGCACTTACTGAAGACTACAATGAGTGAGCTCAGTGAAAGAGGAAAGAGGCTGCTGGCAGAGCGCTCAGTGCCTGGACTGAAGCCGCTAAGCCGCTGAGAAAAGAGCGTGGCTGAAGCGGGCAGAGCCGTGCAGCTCCTCACGCAGCGGCACCAGCAACCACAGCAGACGGCGAAGGGCCGAGGTGCGGCAGCACTAGTACCGGGAACCCAGACCCGTCGGCACCTGCTTGCGAGGCTCCCCTCTCCCCCGGGCCGCGGCCCTGCGCCAGGCCTGCCCCGTTCTTGCCGCTCCCTCCGCACTCCATGGCCGCGACGGGCGCGCCGGTCCCTGCAGCAGCGCGGCCCGACGGCGCCGAAGCGGCCCCACCCTGCCGCAGCTACTACCCCCCGCCGCCGGACCCTCACCGGCCCGGCTCCATCGCCCGTGCGCGATGATCTTCCGCAGCAGCGAAAGCGTCTGCCGCGCCGTGTCCTCGGAACGCGGCCGCTCCCCGCCGCCCCGCAGCCGCGCCACAAAGGCCTCGATCTGCTCCGACAGCTCCGACCCGCCGCGCTCGGCGGCGCCCGGCATGGCGGCGGCGCTCCGGATAGGCGATGTTCCCTCTTCCGCCGTCCCGCTTCCCCATTGGCGGAAACTGTCAAACCGCTCCCACCCCCCGGCGGCGGCTCAGCCAATGAGCAGCGCGAACGGTGTGTGGGCTGTGGCTCGCAGGGGCTGGCGGGGCCTCCCCCGTAACCCGGGAGACGGGCGGGGACCCGTGACACCGATGCCCGCCGCGCGGGCGCTTGTGGGCCGGGGCCGGGATGGCGGAGGAGGCCGGGCTTCGCCGCAGGCCTCGGTTCCGGAGGGAGCCGTCTGCTGGGGGAGTGGGCGGCCTCCCTGGGAAGGTGCTTCCTGAGGTGGGCGCCGGACCTGGCGCGTCCCTCCCAGCACAGCTCGGACGGGGGAGGCGTGTCGGGCCGGAGCAGCGAGGTTCCCTCCGCGGGGAAAGCGCCTGGCCCGCAGGCCGCCGCTGACGCCTCTGTGCGGCCAAGTGCTGAGGGCTGGCGTCAGGACGGGCCTGTGCGAGGGACCTCAGCGTCTGTGCCGCAGGGCAGGAGGGAGGGAGCCGGGTCTGTGCCGAGCAGCAGGGAGAGCCCATGTGCTGGGATTTACTTTGGAACGTGCGGGTGTTCTAGACGCAAAGAGCCAAAGCAAATGGGGTGGGAAAGGCGCAGTTCCTGGCAGTCCAATTGTTCTTGCTGGCAGAGCCAGAACCGGCCCTGGATAAGGCAGGAATGTAGCTCCTTTGTGTCTAGTTCCTGGAGCCCTGTGTCCAGGGAGCAGGCAGGAGCCACAGTGTAATTCTTATTGCGGCATTGCTTTACTCTGTGGCTCTGCTTTGTGTCCTGTTGTTTCAGATTAGGAAATCAAAGCAAACTGGTTTATGCTGGAAGCTTTCAGCAGGTGCTTCCTGCTGGGGTCTGTAGGGCCTTGGGTGCTCGTCGCATCTTTTTTGTGCTTGTCTGATTCTCTTAGGACTCTCCCTACAGCCAGCAGCCAACCAGGGACTTTTGGGTCCCCAGCAAGATACCAACAGGTGGTGTGCTGGGTCTTAAGGACATATTTCAGGTGATTTGTCACTCAAAGCCTGGACCGGGCTGAGAGTCCTTCCACCCCTTTCTCTTTCTGCCACTTCCCCAAATGCCTCTGTGGGCCTGGAAAGCAGAACAGGTACCAGCCTGGGAAAGCTCGCTGCATCCCTCAAATGCCCGGCGAAAGGCCATGTGTCTGGGTTTGCCTGGATGCGCTTGAAGGGTGCTACTGCTCTGTCTGGAAGACAGCTTGCCTATGGTGAACTTACCCTTTGCCCCTGGAGAGAGTTAGCAGAGAGTAACAGGGTCTGCCCTGCTGTTGGCTGTGCTGGATGCTGCTGTGATGACCAGGCATGTCCTTGTTCCCCACTGCCTTCTTTTTCCCTTCTCCTCAGCTTTTCGGGTCTTTTTTCTTCCATCTTGTGTCAATTGAAGGCTTCCTGGGGCAGGGCTTGCCCAGCTCCACGTTTGCGCAAGGTGACACAGTTCCCCCATTTTCGCCTTCACGCAGCCACGTTGCAGGCGAGGCAGGGACGGGCTGCCCACGCCCCTCAGCTCCCCACTTCTGCTGCTGGCTGTACCCGTGCGTTGCTGCGTGTCAGCTGCCCTGGCCTGCAGAGGCTGCTCCCATGTGTACACCCTAGGACCAGGACACGCAGTGAATTGGCCAAAAAAAAAATTAAACTCATTGCTTCAAGCTTTCCTTTGTTTGTTTACTTATCTCACTAGTAAACAGAGCAGCTCTTGGAGATTAGGCAGGAGGGAGAAGAGGAAGGGGAAACCGGACTCTGAGGTTATGACCTCCTTGTGGATGCTGGGCTGTTTACATTCCCTGCTCTGGTCACAGTAACTATTGCAGGACAGTTTCTTCTCGCTGCCTTGCCAGGCTGCAGAGGTTTTTCCCTGCTTGCACTGTTCCTGCCCTGTACCCTACAGCACTTTCTGCTGGGCACTGTTGTCACAGCCGGCCAAAGATGGCCAGCAGTCTGGTGTCTCTTGAGGGACAGAGTCCCGTACTTGGTCTGCTGCCTTGTATTTCATGAATGAAAGCTTCTGAATGGGGATTTTGGGAGCTGTTATCCCTGCGTAACTGAGCTGAGGCAGAACCTGTGGCTCTTTGGAGAGCAGAAAGGCAAACCCCAGACTCTGACTCCTTGGAGGGATTGTGGCTACGAGACATCTTGTTGTCATTAGCCACCGGCTGCTGACAGGACCCAGTGAGTTAGGCAAGGAGTGCTCAGGAGGGCTGAAAAGGAGGTAGTGGGGAAGAGGAGTGGCAGGAAGGGCAGCACAGGGAGTGTGGGGCAAGGGGGCAGGGGTGTTGGTGTCCTGGTTTACTTGGCTAATGCCTTGCAGGCTGCACTGGCCGCTGTGGCCAAGGCAGTGTGGTGGGGGGTGCATGTGTGCTTCCTTGGGCAGCTGGAAGGAGACTCACCTGGTGGTCCACAGCTGCTGGGCATTACGGAGTGGGACTCCTCTCTCCTGCCATGGCCACAGGCAGCTGCCTCCTACACAGCACACCCTCCTTCCCGGCGGTATCCTGGTCCCCTGGGACAGGTCTGGCCACTGCGGCTTCCCAGATGGTGCGTGAACAAGTGAGGAGGCTGACACCACTGCAGGTCACCGTTGTGCTGCTGTGGGCAGAAGAGCTGAGCTGGCTGGCCGAGCAAAGCAGCACGTTCTCTGGACCTGCGGAGGAGCTGAGATCTGGCTCATCTCCTCGGAGATCTGCCAGCCTGCCCAGGATGGTGTCCTGCTCTCTGCCATTTGGGATGGCTGATGGACATCCTGCTTCCCTCCACCCAGTGAATTCTGCATCTCCAGAGGCCGAATGTCATTCCCCATGCGCTTGTGTGAGGGAGGAGAAGGCAGGATGGAGGCTGGGTAGAGCCTGGGAGCACTGGAACATCATGTGCTGGGAGGCTGTTTGGATTAGAAACTCTCAGCGGATAAGTGGGCTGGATGAAATGCCAGGGAGGGGAATTGGAGTTTGCTGAACTCTAGTAATTGGACTCGCCTGCAATAGCAGGGTAAGCAAAGTGAGCTGCTCACGCTTAGCACAGGCAGGGAAGGAGCCAGCAGAACCATGGCCCAGCAGGAACGGCAGGGCAGGCTGTCAGCGCTGCACAGGCTGTGAAAACAGGATAGGCGACACAGGAAAAAGCAGCGTAGGGTCATCATTGGGTGCCTCAGCCACTCACTGAGCACGAGTGGCTGAATTAAGGATGATACGGTGGGTGAGAGTGGGGGGAACAGAAAGCACAGTCTAAGGAGAAAAATGTACCAAAGGTATCTTTGGTGTGACATGATTGCTCTTCAGAAGGTCTGTGCTCAAAGGCCTCAGGTGAAAATGAAGAAGACAACTCAAGCCCAAGCTCTTACAGCCCCAGATGTGAAGGCAGAGCTGTAAGGGGGCAGGAATGAATCTGCTGAAAGGCTGAAAGAGCCCAACCCAGTGTTTTCTAGTGTACTACGGGGGAGAAAGTAAGTCACTTAGTAAGTGAAGGGGAAGGAAATGATGGGCTGAAGAGACTGCTGAATGCACATTTAAAACTCGAGCTTCCAGGGGAAGGAGGCAAAAAACCCAAGCAGATGGTGGCCAAAAGCTGGTATGTGAGCAGCTGGAAAGCTCAGCTCTGCGGGTCTGGAGGCACACACATGTGCTGCCTAAATCATCCTCAGCTCTAACATGCTTGAAATTCACGTCTGACGCTGCAGGTACCAGGGCATGTGTTCTGCTGGTCTTCATTGATGACCCTGGTAACAAATGTCCCCTAAACTGGTTCTCCTTGGGAAAGTATGGCTGCCATAACCACCTGGGCGGCCAAGGAGAAACGGGCAGTACTTGCTATGGGGAGTAACAGGATGAATGCATCACCTTAGATTAATGAAAAATTTGATGCATCTCTCTGCTCGGCAGCCCGTGTGTACATGTGCCTGTCTCTGCCTAGAAAATGGCTGCTGACTCACCCTCACATCAGCGCAGCACCCACAGGCAGGCCGAGCACACAGCCAGACCCGTGAGGTACCAGTGCAGCCCACAGTCCCTATGGGAAGTGAGTAGGCAGTTCTCAATCGAGGCCGGGGACCGTCCCTCCTGCCAGCAAGGTCACCATTCACGCCCCCTTCTTATTTGGAGCCTTAAAAATAGAGACTGAGGCTGGGAAGCGGGAGGGTTTTTCTAGAGCTTGTTGTGGAAGCAGCCTGGGGTGGGCTGCCCCTCGCCTTTCCCAGCCCCTGGGAGAGGCATGGGAAGCTGGCGTCCAAATGCCTCCTCTGGATGTGGAGCTTCACTCATCAGCTCGCTCATCTGTGGCCGTTCCCCAGGTCTCTTCTCGGGATGGAGGCAGCTGGTTCAAAGGCTAGGCTGGTCAGGAAGAGGCGAGGGAAGTGTGGGAAGTCACTGCGTGTCATGTAGGAAAACAAGCCCCGGAGAGGGAGAGTGGTGCGGGGCTGGGCGGGAGGTGCCGGCCCCAGCATCACTAACAGCGTGCCGGGTCTTCATACCCAGAGAAGGCGTTGGCTTTGCTCTGTGCCACAAGGCACAAGTGGCTCAGAAAGTGTGCTGGCCGCAGTGCTGTCCTCACTCAGAAGGCACACAGCAGGCTGGCTGGACTGGGGAGGAGGTGATGCCGGGGGCCCATCCTTTCAGGCCGGCTTCGGAGAAGCCCTCCAAGCAAACCTGGCGCTGCTGCAGGAAGCCAGGCCCTTGGGGTGAGACAAAGCGCGGCCTAGCCGCTTTGTGGTCACCAAGGGGTCTGTGACACCAGCAGTCTGGGCTGCTTCCTGGTCACCGGCCAGCTCCCCGCAGTTCCTCCGCTCATGCGCTCCCGACGCTGCAGCTGGCCCCTGGGCTCGCTGTGCTTATTGTCTGCTGCGGGTGATCACAGCTATTCAGCGGCTGCCAGGTTTCAGGGAAGGGGAGAGATGAGCAACTCCTCCGCCCACGTTCTGGGAAAGCCGCTCGGATGCAGCCCTGCCGATGCACACGTTCGCTCCGTGTCGGGGAGAGCGCTCTGCGTAACCCGCATCCCCCCCTCCGCCTGCGTCCCATGTATGCTGTCCCACACACACACTTATCGGCGGGCATGATGCTGGGGAGCAGAGCTTGGAAGCAGCCCCAGCTGCTGCCTTGACCCGCACAATAGCAGAGCCTGCTGCTCCCTGTCTCCTCGCCTGTTTGCCTTCCAGAGCCAGGCAGCGTCTCGCCATCACTATTATTTTGCTTTGTGTCAATATTATGACAGCTAAAAGCAGGAGAACTGCATTCACATGATAAGCGGCCAGAAGCTCTGGGTTGGGTGTGGATCGGGTTTGAGTTTGGCAGGGGAGAAAAGCGCCTGGCAGCCCCTGCCCACCAGCCGGCTGGGCTGGGAGAGCTGGGAGAGCTGGGAGGCGAGGGGCAGTGGCAGAGCAGAGCAGGAGGGCTGAAGATTCATGCCTGTGCGCCTCTCCTCCCCGTTCAATGCCGTCTGCCCTTTTCCCAGGGGAGATGAAACACGATAGATGTGCAGGATGTGCTTGTTTCTCTGATGGAAAAGTAACCTCCATCTCTTTTCCTGGGGAGAGGGGCCGCTCCGCTCCTGTGGGAAGAGTCTCTTCTTTCCCGGGGCTTCCATACCCTATCCCTCCCACCCCCTGCGCCTGGGCTGTTTCATCACTGCCAGCAGTGGAGGGTCACATGCGTTGGTGCACCAGTCTGTCCTGGTTGCAGCCTATTTGGGCTTTCCCAAGCGCAGCACTCTGCAGCTGCTGGAGAGAAACTCCCACAGGCTTTCTGGGATTTAGGGGCTCTGCTCCCACTCAGGGCTTCAGGAGAGGAGCTCAGGCAGAGCGGGGTGAGCTGTGCTGTGGATGCTGAGTCTCTGCTTCCCACTCTGGACTCTCAGCACCCCATGTGCAAGTGACTGTTGTTTTGGCACGGGGATTGCACACTCTGCAGAGGCTGCTGACAAAATGCTTACCTGCAGGCATCCACGTATGCTTGGGGCTGCGGTTTGGATCCCCAGTGCCTCACCCTGCTCCAGGTCTGTGCTCTCCCGTGGCCTGGCCAGTCCCTGCCATGCAGGACTGCCTGGCCAGCCAGCCACCAGGCACTGTGTGCCTGGCAGTATGTGCTCTCCATCACCTCCCCACCAGGCATGGCCGACTGATGACTGGGCTGGGAGATGGCTGGTCATCATTAACCTTCCTGTCTGCTGGCTGGCATTGCTTTGCCACCTGCCCACAGCTTTGCTCTGGTGTGAAGGCGACTCTGTCCCCTGTATGGGCTCAACCTTGTCACTAAACTAGGCCTGTGCTGAAGACAAAGTGTTAAGCTGGACAGTGCTGCATCTCCCAGCCATTGACTTGGTCCTGGAGCACTGGCTGACTGAGGGCCACAGCGTCCCAGGGCTTGAGTCTGGTGATCTCAGGGAACTCCTCCTTGGTGGCATTGTCCCTGCCCTTGTGGGGGATTTAAGCTGTGCCTGGGAGCAGCAGCCAGGCTTGAGGTGGGTTCCTCTCGCCCATGTCTCCTGCCTTGAGGGCTCTCAGGCAGCCCTCACGTCCATCCTGTACCTCTCCAAAACTTGTATCTGACCTGGGCTGGTGCCGGTGCATGTGACCCAGAGGGGCCAGACCCTGTGCTCCTGAAGTGAGGGGCCTCACTGTCAGGTGCTCGTGGTTTTGGCCACGGGTCCCCAGGGAGGCTGAACTCCCCTCCTGAGGAACCAAAACAAACAGCAGAGTTCCTGCCACGTGCGGCCGGGGCTGACTAAGGCTGGACGCTTCCGCCTGCTGCGGGCAGCAGCGGCCGAGACCGTGAGCCACCAGCATCGGGGGGTGCGGCGCGGCCCATTTCCCCCTATTGTCAGCCTCCCCCTCGGCAAACACATCCCCCTGCGCACCTGGGCTGGGAGGAGGCACTGAGACTCCACGAGAACCAGCCACCAGGAGCAAGGGAGGGATGTGCTGCCGCCAGCATCTCTCAGAGTTGAAGTCCCCACGGCATGGCGCTGGGGACTCCTTCAGGGCCTGGGTGCCCAGGCAGGTTGTTTTTAGGTTTTTTTCCATGAGGAGCAATGCTGACTGTGCAGGGGTCACTGGCACAGCCCTGCTTGTCTTCAAGATCAGTGGAGAGACCCACGTTTTCTGGAAGAAATCAGTGGCAATTTCCTTATGGAGAGGCCTGGGTTTCCCTGTCAGAGAGGCTCATGCCAGGGAAGCCCCTGCCAGACCATGCTCATCCCTGTTTCTACTCTCACATGCAGCTACATGCAGCTCCAAACAGCCAGTCTCCAGACCTCTGCCTTTCACCTTCTGTACCCACTGTGGAGACACAGCCTGCAAAAGATTGAGCTGGTTTATCTCAGTGTTAGCTATGGGCCAAGTCCTCTGTGCACACTGGTAGGGGAACTTAGGAAAGTCTAAGAGCCAGATCACAGGGCCAGGGAAAGCAACCAAACAGAACACTGAGGGTGAAACATGGGCATTTTGAGATGTAGAACAAGCGCAAAGAGCCCAACACCTTGTGTCTTCATGCTGCTTTGACCTTGGGAGTCCCATCACAGCTCAGGACATAGGTAGCTGCTGGGAGGACGATTGCTCACTGGGCAGAAGCAGCAGCAACAGCCCAAGGAGGTGGCTGTGCAAGGTGCTGGAGCACAGGGGATTTGGCACTTCTCCATGTGGAAGCCTCCAGCCTTGGTCAGACTCACCCTGGTGTCCTAAATAGCAGCAGCACAAAAATAATGCCCTGAGGATTTAAGGGGTGTTCGCCGAGGGCTTCAGGGATGATGCAAGAGACTCTGGCTACAGTTGGCTTAACAGTAGCACAGGGACAAGTTTTTGTTGGGCTCTTTTCATCTGATATGCCAATGGTGGGATTTTGCAGGGAAGAAGATGCCTATGAGGGGATATGATGTTCAAATGCAACTGTTTTATGGAAAAGGGGACTTAGAGGGACCTAATCTGTGGTGAGCAGGATATTTTGTGAGGGAGGATGGCTGCCTGTGCTGGGCTCCTTCAGTGCTCACAGAGCAGCCTGAGTTCCTGCTCTTGCCCCTCACCCAGAAGGTGTAAGAGGCACAGAGGTGAGCCCATTCCCTGGCACGCCTGTGCCACGGCATGCTCGTAGCTGGGTTCCAGGACTGTTTGGGCTCAACCACAGCAGGGAGGCATCATCATTCCCCACCCGCCTCCATCTGCAGCACTGCCAGTGGGACAGGGAGGTGCCACAGGCAGGCGGTGCCATATTCAAGATGATGCCCTCCAACTGCGGCCACCACATGGGGCTCACCGTGGGGGAGATGTTTACCCTTTAAGGAAATGTCTCTATTTGCCTTATGTCCCTGGCCAGTCTCTTGAGCCTCCTCTGTCCCTTGTTCCCAAAGTGCGTAGCTCAGCTCCCCAGAGCCTAGTGGGAGGCAATGCAAGGGACACGCGGATGCATTTATAGCATTGACCTCCAGCCCTGTCCTGCAGCTGAGGAAGGGTAGGCTCGGCCCCTGGGGAAAGAGCGTGGAAGAGGGGAAAGCAAGTGACCGCGGCCCCAGACAGCTGAATGTTCCTCCCGTTTGCAGGAGGATGTTGCTGGTCACACATTACCAGCATCCAAATACTTTTTCCCTGCTCCTGTCTCTGCTCCCTGCCTCCTAGAAAGGGGATGCTCATCCCAGGAATGTAAACTCTGCCCAAGGCCTCTGAGGAAATAGCTTCAGACCAGGAACAGGATTGCACTCGGCAATTAAGGGCTGGTCTCCCCAGCCACATGGCTCCTAGGGGAGAGCCCTTTGCTCCAGTGCCAGAGGCTGGCCTTGTGTCTGTGAGGTGGCCCCGAGGGACCTTCCTGCAAGGACAGGCATGAGGCCCCATGTGGTCACGGTCTTTGCAATAACAGGATTCTGTCTGTCCAATGAGTTGGCAGCAGCTGATGATCAGGGTGGCCTGTAGTCCTAGCTCTTAGGTGGGAGGAAATGCTCCCTTTACCCCCTATCTCAAAACCAACCCTGGGGAGGTGGGGAGGGGGTCCCTTGGCCCAAGACGGTCTGTGAGATGGCAAAGGGGGAGCACAGGCATATGCCAGTCATCACAGTGGGGACATTACCTGCTCCTTGCTGCCCAGCCAGGGGGTGAGTGCGTGAACTGGAACCAAATGCCACTGCAGCAGCCCCCAGTACCCCTGGCAGCCTTCAGCAACCACTGTGCTGTGCTGCTGAGTGATGAACTGCAGCACACCCGGCCCCACAGCAAGGCCGGGATTTCTGCATGCTTATCTCTGCAGCATCTCCCTGCTACTTTGCCAGGCCTTGCTTCAGCAGCAGCTTGCTCACACGCTCAGCGGCACCAGTGTTTGAAAGCTCAGGTCAGGGCCCAGTTCCTGCTGACGTCTGAGCTGCAGTCACCTGTGTGGCCCGGTGGGGCTGGGGACAGGCAGCTGATGTGTCCCATATCCCCTGGGGACAGACCTGGTGGGGCCGAGGACACGCCACTGGCATCCTCTTGCCATAGGGACAGATCTCACACAGAGGTGGGCAGGGAAGCCCTGGAGCAGCCTCCCCACTCTCCCAGGAGGACAGAAACGTGAATCCTGGCAGGGACACAGAGCCCTTTATTTCCCTAGGACCTGCAGCCCATGGAGGATCGTGTTGCCCACTGGCATCTCTCCCCTTCCCACCTCCCATAGCTCCAGCTTCCCTGGCCTCTGGGGCTTAAAAATAGAACAGAAAAGGTTACAGAGCTCCTTTCGGTTTACTCACGGCAGCAGGGTCCGACCCCAGGGAACCGCTGTTCCTGCTTTCCTACCATGCTGGAGGGATCCCCCCATGGCAGACAAACCAGGGTGCTGTCTCAGGGGCTGAGGGGGCTGAAAGGCCCCTGCCAGGGCTCTGATAGCAGGCTTGGGGCTGGCTGGGCAGGCTTGGGGGGAACAGGGTGGGCAGGCAGGCATGGAGCGTCTGGGTGGGAATGGGGCGAGCAGACAGGCATGGGGTGTCTGGGTGGGGACAGGGCATGGGAGGGATGGGTGAATGGGAAAGGGGCTGCTGGGTGGGCACGGGGTGGCTGGGCGGGCACGGGGTAGTGTACGCCGACCCTGGGAGCGGTGGTCAGGACCTCGGGGAGCACAGCGAGCCGAGCCCTGACACAGCCTCGGTGCTTTCCGCATCCCGGGGACGCACCGGGCAAGGGCTGGCCCGTGGAATTCCCGGATCAGCTCGATGGGGAAACGGTCGGTGCCGGTGCGGGGGGCTGGAGGCGGGGGACTCCGGCGCTCCCGAGGGCACCGGCCGTCCCCGCGGCCGCCGGGGCCGGGCACCTGCTCCCGCCCCGCGGCGGGGCCGGGGCGGGCGGGGGCGGGGCGGGGCTGCTGCGATGAAATACGGCGGCGG
>WTSP01012103.1:0-37718 GCA_025331215.1 Actenoides lindsayi
GACAGTGCACTCTGTGCCCTCATCCAGGTCATTGATGAATATGTTGAACAGAACTGGTCCCAGCACCGACCCCTGTGAGACCCCACTAGTTACAGGCCTCCAACCAGACTCTACCCACTGACCACAGCTCTCTGGCTTCTTTCCTTCAGCCAGTTCCCAATCCACCTCATTACCTGATCATCCAGAGCACACTGCCCCAGTTTAGCTGGGAGGATGCTGTGTGAACGGTGTCAAATGACTTACTGAAATCAAGATAAACCACATCACTGCTCTACCACCATCTATCCACCTGGTTGTGTCCTCATAAAAGGCTGTCAGGTTGGTCAAGCAGGACTTCCCCTTAGTGAAGCCGTGTTGACTGCTCCTGATGACCCTTTTCTCCTTGATATGCCTAGAGACAACACTGAGGATAAGCTCCAGGGATGGAGGTGAGGCTGACTGGTCTGTAGTTACCCAGGTCCTCCTTGCCCTTTTTGAAGTCTGGAGTGACATTTGTTTTCCTCCAGTCCTCAGGCCCCTCTCCTGTACCCCACGACTTACCAAAGGTGGTACACACACGCACACAAACACAAGCACACATATGCGCGCACACGTGCGCGCACACACGCGTGCACACGGGCACAGACATGCACGTACACACACACATGCCCACCTGCACACACACAAACGCACACCCACACGCACACCCACAAATGCACACCCGCACGCACACCCACAAACGCACACCTGCACACCCACAAACGCACACCCACGAACGCACACCCGCACACCCACGAACGCACACCCGCACACCCACAAACGCACACCCGCACACACACAAACGCACACCCACGAACGCACACCCGCACACACACGTGTGCCCCCGGCTCTCGGCTGCCCGCACGGCAGCTCGAGAACTCCCGCGGCCCCTCCAGCAGCCACCTCGCCGGTGCCATCGGAGGGTCGCTGCCCCCCGTGCCCCCCACCCCTCGGGCGGCCCGGAGCCCCCGCTGTTGGTCGGACTGGGGCGTCCGGCGGGGCCGCGGGGTCGGGAGCGGCGCGGGGAAGGGAACGAGAAGCCCCTTCCAGCTGCCGGCTCGGCTCGGCGGGGCCGCTGAGAGGAGAGCCCGGGCGAGGGGCGGCTTCGGGAGTCCCCCGGTGCCCCGGGCGCAGCCGGTGCGCCAGGAGCCGCTGCCGGGACTCCAGCTCCGGGAGGCGGGGGGAGAGCCGGGGAGCCGGGGGAGCTGGGGGAGTGGGAGAACGGGGGGAGTGAGAGACCCGGGGGAGCCGGGGGAGCTGGGGGAGTGGGAGAGCCGGGGAAGGTGGGAGCCGGATCGCCCGCTGCCCGAGAGACCGGCTGGGTCCTGTCGGGGCTGGGCTGGGCTGGGGAAAGGGCAAGCTTTCGGGAAGTGCGTGAGCACACGTCCGTGGGTGGCAGGAGGTTTGAGGGGCTCGTTGGCGTGGTCGCAGCCGGGGGGCTGGGCAGCGCAGGCAGCATTTCCATCCCTGCCCTTGGGGCGGCGGGAGAAGCCCACCTGGCTTCCCACCTGGGGAGAAGCTCCACTCTCTCGGGGGCTCTCTGTGTTCGGGACCCTTCCTGAGACCGCGTCTTTGTGCAGTGAAGGAGCAGGAGATGAACATAAAGGCCCACAAAGGGTGCGAGGAAGAGGAGGGTGGATGCGAAGAGGTTTCGCGAGGAAGGAGCATCTCCCTGACAGGCAGGCAAAGCGTCTCTGCCCAGCACCGCCCCGCCCCGCTCCGCCCCGCTCCTCCCCGCACCGCCCCGCACCTCACCGCCCCGCCCCGCACCGCCCCGCACCGCGCCGCACCGCTCCGCCTTTCCTTGCAGCCCTGTCAGCTCGGCTGCTGCTGGCCAAGCCCCGTGGCGAGCAGCACAGCAAAGCGGTGAGCGGTCGGCAGCGGCTGCGCACGGGGTGCGTGAGCCAAGGGGTGCGAGGGGATCGGAGGGACCCTGGGTGTCCTCTCCAGCCCGCAGCAGGCTGCACAGCCCGGGCTGCTCCTGCCCCTGCCCCGGAGACCTTTCTGTGCAGGGGCCGCTGTTTCTGCCGGGCTGCCGCTAGATGGGTCCCGCATCCCCTCTGTCCCTCAGACGGGTTCTCTTGCACAGACAGCAGCAGAAATCGGGCTCCTGGCTTTCAGTGGGGTTTAGGGGGAAGAACGAAGAGAAATGGGAACCTGCTCGGACCTGCCTCACATGGAGACGGGGCTGGAACCCCCAGCAGGGAGGAGTTGATCCTGATTTGCACAAAATGCATGGAGTAGGAGGGGAGGGGTTACTAAATGAACCCTTTACAATCAAGAGCCCCCTCTTCCAAGGTGCATCGAAACTGCCTGGAGCAACCGCAGGAGATGCTCACCCACGCTGTCTCCGTGCCGTGGACAGAGCGTGACCCATTCCCTCGACACTGTGGCCCCCTTGTCCCTCAGCACAGTCCCCTGCACAGCTACAGAGGCATTTCCCTCCACGGTGGAATGACCCTGCAAAGCAGAGGGGAGAAAGCTTTGAGCGAGACAGTGCGGTGTGCTGGGTAGAGCAGCTCCCTGGGCTGCATGCGGTTGACTGGGGCACAGCTGGTCAGTCACCTCAGACTGCACCATCCCTGCAGGGCAGGGGTCCAATTTGCTGTGGGACATAACTGTAAGTGACAAATTTGTTGCAATTATTTTGCTAAATCTGTGCAGGAAACTCAAGGAAAAATCCAAGAGCAATTCTTCCTGGTACCTCGGTTTCTCCTGCTGTGACGAGGTGCTGATAATCTGCCTCTCTCCCTGCCTGCCTCCAGCTCAGGGGTTACCATGAACTGTTCATAACATTCATCCACTTGGCCCAGGCTTGTTGGGTTCCTGCAACCCCAGGCAACCTCCCATAGCCTACTGCGGGCAGGACTGGGGAGGTGAGGCTGAGGAAGGGGTTGTTTGAGTGACCTGGAAGGCTGGTGCCTTCCTCTGCCCCTCCAAAAAGCAAGCCAGAGCACTTCTTAGACTCACCATGGTTCCCTGGAGCTCTAGGGTTGGGGACAAAGTCTCTGTCTGTGAGGTGGGCCCAGCCTCAGAGGCCCTGGATCGCAGGGTCCAGGGCTCAACTGAGCAATTTGCACCAAATGAAGATGAAATCCTGCAGAGAGAGGGGACTGATCAGTTTGTGGGGTACCCTTCTTTGGGAATCGACCAGAGCTGGGTTCTCCATCTCACCTTGACTAAGGTGATTCAGCAGACGGAGCTGCATGCACAGCCTGGCTTCCCCGTTCGGCCAAAGGAGGCCAGGGGAGCTGGGTGAAGAGCTGGTCTGGGACAAAGGTGCTTTTCTTTCAGAGACAGCGTGGCCGTCACTGGGCAGCCTGTTCCCACCCCCAGCCCTGGTCGGTGGCACGCGAAGCACTCGACCCACGGCCCAGTGTGCCGAGTGAAGAAGCAACAGCTGCAGGGGCCCTTTTTCTGCCTCAGGAGCTGTGACAGCATCCGGGAGCCAGGCCGGGATCTAAATTTAAACTCGTGCTTTGTGTGTTTGTACATGCAAACGCAGGCTCCAGCCCCCACTCCCCCACTGCCTCCTCCAGTGATCGGAGGAGACAGACTCCACAAGAAGGGACATCCAGAGGATCTCCAGCTGGCTGGGACCCGGGGAAGAGGAGCTTGGCTGTGAGGCAGGAGGGGGAGAAACGGCTGGGGGAGAACCACCATGGAGCCCACTTCTCCCCAGGATGATGTGAAGAAAAGGCAACAGAAGGAGAAGTCCAAGAAGCCAGCACCGCCAGCAGCCCCCCGGCCAGCCAGGGCTCTGTTCTGCTTAACCCTTCAAAACCCACTGCGGAAGGCATGCATCAGCATCGTGGAGTGGAAGTATCCTTCTGCCTGTGCGGGCCTGGGAGCACCCGTGTGTGTGCTGGGGAGCAGGACCCCATGGACTGCAGGCAGGAGAGCTGCCAGCCCACGTCAAGCTGTCTCCTTGGGTCCGTGAAAGGCAATGAGGTGCTCGGGGAGCCCCGGTGGGATGCCCTGTGAAAACTGGGGACATGTGTAGGCTTGTGGGGACCTTTGGTAGGGTGTTGTGGGGACAGGTGAGGGCAGCCTGGATGGCAAGGGGCTTGTGGGGGTGGACACATTGTGTGCCGGAAGGAGCTGTGCTGGGGAGAAGCAGGGGACAGCCCGGCTGGCAGGGGAGGGTTTGGTGTGTGAGGAGGGGGCACAGTGCCCATCCCAGGGTGGGGGTGAGGCCAGGCAGAGGAGGAAGGCCAGGCTGAGGGAGCGGGAGCTGAAGGATGGAGCTGGGCACAACAGGCTGCCCAAGGGGAGAGGTTTGGGGATGGGTAGTGAGACCATGGTGAGCTGCTTGGGGTGGCTTTTTGAGTCTGTCACTGCTTGTTGGGTCCCGCAGCTGCTCCTTGCCCCAGTAATGGGGGCTGGGCAGCAACCCCCCAGTCCTTACCCACACCATTGTCCTCCCAACCCCACTTTCCCATCCCTCCTTGGCACTGCTGTCACAGGTGAAGACTTCTGTCAGTGAGGGACAGGCCGTTCATAGGGCCAGTATCTCTCTGTTCCTCTGGCTTAATTTGGGGTTGAGTTTTGGGTGGTTGCTCTTTGGTTGGCCGTCTTTTCACTGGGGCAATATGGCTCAGAAATAGCAAAATGTTGTATTTCTACCACCCAGACAGGAACTATTTTAGGCCATTAGATCTCGCTTTGTCCACCTGTACTTTATGGAAGGGAAGAGGATGGGAGATGGAACATTTCACTTTGGCTTCCGCGAAACATTTGGGCTCAAACAAAAACTATGGAATTTAGTGATGTTTCCAGCAAATCCAGCTCTTGTACCCCAGATTTTCTCATTTCAGTTGCTGAACCTATCTGCACGTTCCTGGCCTTGGCAGGATCAGCCCAGCCCTGGCCAGGCTTTGCTCCTCTTGATGGTGGCTTGGTTGCCTTAGGCTGGCTGTGTCACTCTACACGTAGCGCTGCAGGGACACCGAAACCATGCCCCGCAGAGATACCATCAGCTTCAGAGCCCAGGGTGCCCATCCGCAGGCACTCAGGGCATGCTCACGGCTCTGGTGCTGCTGTGCTGACCATGGGTCTTGAGCCCTTGTTCCCTCACTGCGAAGGTGCTCTCTGTCCTTCGAGGAGAGGGAGCAGAGCTGAAATTGGGGAATTCTCCATTTCTGCTTCTCCGACACAAGGACTGGGTTGTTCCACAAGCACATGGAAGGGAGCTGTGTCTGTGTTTTAATTAGGCACCAAGCATGGAAGAAACTTGTGCATGCACCCCAGTGGCAGGGGAGGAGCTGGAAATAGGACTTACATCTTCCAACATGCTCAAACACATTCCTTCTCCTGAGCCAACGCATGCCAGAGAGAGTACAGAGCACAGCAGGGGAGCTTTCCCACGGTGGTGCCCTGGAAGGAGAGTGTAGAAGGGAGAAGTGGGTGCTCACCAGGAGGGTTGCAGATGCAGGTGGTTCTGGCCCGTGCAGTACAAATGATCCAGGGCATCAGGTTACTCCAGCACCTCCCTTGTGCCCGCCCGTATTTATACCCAAATGTAGCTGGCTGCCCTCGCTCAGAGATCATGGTTTGCGAGGCATGATGGGGTCGTTCCAGTTCCTGCGGGTTGTTATGGTCTTCGGAGCCAGGCAAGCTGCCAAGGGGAGATTAGCTGTGACCATTTTCTGTGAAGATACCTGGCACCTAGCTTCAGTATGGCAGGATACGTGTCTGTTCCTTGGGCTCGTCCCTGCTGCATCACTTCTGCTGTCAGAGCACAAAGCAGAGCCACAGCAGCGGGACAGGGTCTTTGCCAGGCTGTTGGAGTGTGGGGAGTACCACTGCTTGCAGCCTAGGATGAGGGAAAGTCAGGCTGGCCTGAGGCAGAGGAGGTTTCTATGCTGAAATCTGCTCACATCTCAAAAAGCACATTTGTTAGCACAAGGAAATTTGGGTACTCTGTAAATTGCTGCATATAGTGTGCTTGAGAGCTAGCCCAGCAAGGTGACGGTCGTTAGGACCACCACAGCTTTGTGATGTCACTGTGGTATTCCAGGTCAATTTGCAGCCAGGAGGACTCCAAGATAGATGGGTGAGGAGTCTGGGGACCCTGGAGGATCACAGAGCTGCAAGGCACTAAGGGCCTAATTCTTGCTGCAATGCAGAGGTTGGGATCCTTGGGTGTTGTGTCGCAGGAGAACTGCTGGAAAGCAAGAAGTGAGATTGCAGGACAAGGAGATGTTGAGGCTCTGGCTGAGTGGCAAGAGGCAGAGACAGTGGGCAAGAGCCCAGTGACACTAAATGCCTCTTTTCTGATTCAATCTGTCCCACTGTTTTCCTGCCTAATCACAGTGCCAGACTCACAGTCTTGCAAGCAGCAACTGGTTCCAGCTCCAGTTACAAGACGGGTCACCCTCCAAGGCAGGCTGCTCATCTCACCCTGCTGATGCAGGCAGAGAAGCCTCTAACCCCTGGGCTCCTCCTGGAGCACAGAGGGGAATGGCTTTTCCAGCTGACTTGGTTTTTTAAAGTGCCATCAAGCTGGGTAGATGGGTCCCGAAAAGGTTATTTTGCCTTTTCTGGTACAAGTGCTGCAGCCCAAGGGAGGCCTCAGCATAATTATCTGGAAAGCTGAGCTAATTAATTGATTAACCATGGTGTAGGGAAGCGTCTGGATGGCTGCAGGGCCTCTTTCCTGGGGTGCTGAGTTTCGAGGGCTGTGCTGGGCTCTGGAGTGCATCAGTCCTATGCCAGAGCTGTAGATGTTCCCACAGAGCATGTTCCTGGGAGCTCTTCTGTTTTGGAAGATCTACCCAAAGTGAGATGGGGATGCTGGAAAATCCTGTCTTGTACTGGAACCTCTGTACGCTGGATGAGATTTACCAGTTTGCCCAAGATGGAAGGTTGGTAGTTATAGGTGTGGGGATGGGGATGAGAGATCTCAGAAGAGTTAATGGGGGTAAATGCTGGCTGTGGCCGTAAGTGTGGATGATGGCTGATAGGACAATGAAGAGGAGAAGGGACTGAGGGGAGCATGCTGATTTACATCACTGCTTGTTGATTTACACAGGGTGGGTCTGGCTCAGTGAACACCTGGAACAACATTTTCATTTCCTCCATCTACTTTGAGTTTCAGTGGCTTCCAGGAGTACAGGCTGTGCAGGTGCATCAGGGGCAGCTCAGATGTACTTGTCAAGAAACATTACTGGCCAAAAAACTTTGAGATGAGGATTATAACCAAAAATGGTTTTTGGAGGTTTTTGTGTCATGCTGTACCCAGCTATCTTCTGGCAGCATGAGGCCACTGGATGAGTGGAAAAGGCCCCTTTGCTCTCAGGCGTGTGTATATCTGCCTACTGTGGTGGGTCACCACTTCAGGACATCTTCTGACCAGCTGTCTACTGCACTCCTGGGGTACCACAGGGTGGCAGGTTTGGACCATGCTGGGAGGACTAGAGCGTGGAGGTCCCTGGGGTGAGAGCCTGGCCGTGGACAAGGCCCTAGAGCCAGAGTTTGAGCTCTTTGGGGGCTTCAGGAACATGATAGCTGAAGCTTGACCATGAAGTTTCAGTGGCCCAGCAGAGCAGTGTCAGCAGCAGGAGGCTTGGAATGACCAAGTGCCTGTCCTAGGGCCTTCAGAGGGCAATAGCAAGTCACCCCATTTGTTCAGAGATGTGCTAGGGCGCAAACACACACAAAAGCACAGTTCCACCTTCTAGGGAGTGGGATGGAGCTCAAGCTGAGCTCTGTAGTTACTCCCAGACCATGGCACTCCTGGGGACAGTCACAGGCGGTGAGGCTGTGGGGGATGTTGGCAGCTGGATGTTCTGCTAGAGAGGACCCTGCTGAGCTTTCTTGCCCCTAAATACCTTCTTGTAATGGAGACAGGGCCTACTTGAGATCTGCCACTCAACAGCATCTCCCTCATGGACACCGAGTATGTAAGGAGCCAGGGCCAGCACTCCAAAGGGTGATGCTTTGGTTAAGTGCTTACAACATGCAAGAGGGTCCTGACCCTTCAGGACAATTCACTGAAGGATGAGGATGATGAGGAAATCACCAGTTCTCCCATCCCCTCATTATTCCTCCACTGCAACCTTTTAGTTTGTGCCCCCTCCTCTTCTGCCCTGTGCCAAAGCTGCCCCTTTACAGCAGTCACATGGTGAGTGTCCAGACCCTGCGTCTCATCCTGACCCATTCCCTCCTTCCCCAGGGACCCAACAAATGGGCAGCAACTAAGGGTGTGCCGAGGGTGAAGGCTGACACTGTCTGTGGCACTCTGCCCGTGCGGGGTTGTGTCCCCATAGCCAGAGGGGCTTCCCCACACATACCGCGACGGCACAAGGCAGGGCTGTGCCTCTTTTTTCATTCCTGTCTCCACTCCTTAACGCTTCCTCTCAGACCCTTCGAGATCATCATCCTCCTGACCATCTTTGCCAACTGTGTTGCACTGGCCATCTACCTGCCCATGCCCGAGGATGACACCAACGTTGCCAACTCCAGCCTGGTAAGGCACAGCCCTTCCTGCTGTCCACCTGGACAGGCAGGTGCTGGGCTCCGAGGGCTCTGCAGAGCTGGTGGCTCAGTGTGACGTGGGTGCAAAGTGGTAATACCTGTAGTGGGGGCTTCTGCTGCTGCCCTGTGGGGTGCAGTCAGGTGTTGTCAGTCCAGCGAGAGATGCTGCAGAGTCAGAATGAGGCAGAGTGGTGGAGAAACCACTTCAAAAAGGGTTTCCAGAGGGCTTGAAACCACCTGTACGTTGAGATCAAAGGCAGCAGATTGGTGTGTGAAGTACACAGAAAGGGAGGATTGATGCCTGAAAAAGAACAAATCCCCTCAATTTTTTGTCATGACATTTTCAAAAGGAAACATCGTGTTCCAGAAAGGTTCATGTGTTTCAGCATTTTTAGAATAAAATTTTCTGACCTTCCATTTCAAAACTGTATTTTAATTTTGGTGCTTTTTATTTAGGAGGGAAAAAAAGACATCTCGGTTAAGCAGAGAGGTTGCTCCTTTCCAATCAGTTATTCCTTTATTTTTTTCCCCAGTTGCTCCATTTGCTTGGAATAAGACACTTTGATGTGATCCAAATCGATAGCTTGCCCTATTTTTAGTTTGCCATCCCTTTCTCCTCTTCAGATCCCCATCGCAGTTCAATCCACAATAATTTCCATTGAATCTGAGTTTGGTGACAGAATCAAGGCATCTAAATATACCCTTTCCTAATGAAATACTCTCTTCTGCTAATTCCAAGACTCCTCAGTGTTGGGGTGGGGTGTGTTGTGTGCAGATATTGCTGACAACTCATGACTTAAAAAAACCTCTCTGTTTTTTTGCCCGTTCCTTAGAGACCCTGCAGGGGAAAATATCAAAGCAATCAAAGAATATGAGATACAAAGTGCAAAGTAAGGTTTTATTTGTGTCATTTTTAGTTCCTTGAATCCCTTTTGTCTCCCTCTCCACAGGCTTTTAGTGGCAGTGAAGATAGTGTTTACTTCTCATTTCCTTGGAAAAAGAAAGACAGGAGTCACTATTGGAAATGTGTTATTATGTCTTTTAAAAATGAAACCAAGATAGGTCCACAGGGTAGAGGAATTAAAAAATACCCAGAGTTAATTGCTGGGGTGTTCGTTCAGCCTCTCAGTGAACTGTCTGATCAGCTTCTCTAACGCCTGCAAACCTGGGGTGCAGTTAAGCTCACGGTGCTGGTTTTGTTTCCCTCCCTGGATGGGGGTCCATAACAGGACTTGAAAGGTGGAGTTACCTCAGCTGAGAGACTAAAGGGGCAAAACAAAACTGGGGCAGGTTGAGCATGGAAAGCAAGTGGTGGGGACAGTGGGGTTGGTGGAGGTGGGATTTGGCTGAGACCAGGACATCTGCGAGGGCAGAGCTGCCCCGCAGCATGTGGCACGATGGGGGGACAGCGTGACAGGGCTCCCGAGCAGGGACTGATGCTGCCCAAGAAGAACCAACAGCCTTTCCCATTAATGGGAGGCAGGCAGGCGTGTACTGAGTGATGTCATTTATAACTGATATTTCATCTAGTTCCATTTTCAAATGTAGTAGATTAGTTTTGCTGTATCCTATCAAAGGGTTTTTCAGCCTGTTGCCTTTCAGCCCTCTGTCTCAGGAGCCTGGCAGCCCCAGGATTCTGTTCTTTCATCCCTGCTCTGCATGGCCCTTTGTCATCATGTTCTGGTGGCTTTGTAGAAGCAACCCCAGCTAAGAGCTGAGCTGCACACCCAGCCCCTCAGGTATCGGGCTGTGCTCTGAAGGTAACATCAACAAAGGCTTGATGGAGGCTTTTCTTCCTGCAGCAGGGAGATGCTGAGATGTATTTAATCTCTCCCTGTTGCTTTTTTTTAATTGCCCCTCTCCATTGCCCAGCTCTCTCCGGAGAGGGTTGAGTTTATCTAAAGACCTTGAAATTGTTGAGGAGGCAAAATGTGTGAGGGGAATCAGAGTCAAAGCAGTGAGGACATTGCCCTACATAGTTTGTGGAAGAGGGACTGAGGCTCCTTCTTATCACACCTCACTGATAATGGGTGGGCAGGAGCCTGTCCTGCCCGAGCAGCCTCCTGCATCCCAGGCACTTAGTGCAGTGGGAGCCACTCTGCTCTAGAGCTGAGGGTCTCCAGCAAGGAGAGTCTTGGGAAGGGAGGATCTCCTGGGAGACCTCTGCTGCCACTTTCTTCCTGCAAGGCTGGAAAACCTGGAGAGCAGCCACATTAGTGACTGTCTTTCCAGGACTGCTCGGGGAAGATTTGCACACAGAGCTTACACTAAATTTAGAATTAGTCTCATGAAAACCTTGTCAACCAGAATTCATTTTGGGGGGTGAAAAAAAGTATGTTTAATAACTTAGAAATCTTCTATGAATCTGTTTTGCTTTATCCTGGAAGAAGCAGAGTTGTTTAATTTCAACATATTTCTTCATTATTCATTTAGATTAGATTTCTTCTAGTCCAGAAGGTTTTATTAATGCTCTTTTTGTCTACTTCTGAAGAAATCAAAATATTTTCTTTGGCCCTGAAAAAATGATTTTGACTATTCCACCCAATCAAAAATTCACAGCAGTTATTTTTCACTTTGATTTGAGTTCCAAAAATGGTCGGTGAGCTCCATATGACTCTTTGTCTTTCCCTAGAAGCCTTGGTCCCAGAGGAGGCAAGTTCAGAACGTGTTAACAAGGCACGTTATTCAAGGGGATTCACCCAAGAAAGCAGTGCTGTCTGCATGTGCACTGACTGCCTGGGCTCTGTGCTCAACAGAGAAATAAAGGCAGATTTATAGCAGGGTTAGTCTCCTGGGCCAGTTGGTCTCCTCCTGCAGCTCTGGTGTTTGACTTGCTACACACACTGAAGTACTTATTTTTCCCTATTAATGGAACCCAAAGGTGACTGCTCAGAGGGAGGCCAACTTTTCAGAGCACCCAAAAGCAGCTGGGCTGAGTCCAGTGTGCTCTGTACACATAACAAGGCCTGGTGAGTAGGGGACAGAGCTGAGCTCAAGCTGTGCAGAAGACACAATAAGACAGGTAGTGGCTGTGTGTAGGAACTCTCAGTATCACAGAGAATGACCTTGTGTCTATCACAGCTTTGTGTTTAGGAAGAATGGATGTGTAATGTAAAGAAGTATTCCTGGTTGAAGAGCCATTTGGGGTTGCATTGGGTTGTGTCTCGGCCTCAGGGGTCAGGAGACCCCTCGTGTTTTAAAGCCCAGCCACAGCCCCAGGCACGATGCAGTTCCAGGAACATTGGTATCTGGTGCTGTTGCAGGTGGCCCAGACCTCTCGCTGCTGCCCTGCAGAGGTGTGGCTTGTTTGTGAGTCCTGTCTAACATCTGCCACCCCAGGATTGTCCCATCTAGCCCAGGGCATTTCCAGTGTTGCTGAAAACAGCTAGGTTTGGGCAGCTGACTCACGTCTGGCAGTTCTTGAGCAGAGATTGCTGTTCCAGTGCTGGTTTTGAAGAGCGAATACCTGCTGTCAGGTGTCTGTCATTAGGGATTATATATGGCTTTCCTAGAGCCTGAGGTCACCCTGGATCTCCTAGAGTCCTCTAATAGTTGTGAGAGTAGACCACATGCCTGCATATCTCCATGCACAGACTCAGTGCATGGGACTCCAGAAACTGATGTTGTTTGTTTACCCAGCATCCCAAGGGATACAGCAGCTAGGAAAAATACAGCTGCTTCCAAAGTCTGCTCCATCAAGCAGGATGTCCTGTGGTCCTGAGCTCCACAGCAAGGCTTCCTCTGAAGGGACCTTGCTGAGCATCTGCTCCTGGCCCCGGAGAAGGGCAGTTTAGCTGGAGCTCCTTTGGATTTCTCTTCCTCTAGTTGGACTCTCCACACCCTGGTCTGACAGGCATCAGCTGAGCCCTTGTGGTTACTATGTCCAAGTCATTCTCCTGTCCATGATTTTGCTGGATGAGGTGGTAACACCCAGCAAAGCCTTTTCAAAAAAAAAACCAGACCCAGGGCATCTAGTCCAGGGAGGACTCTCAGAAATACCAGCAAGGTGTCCCACCGACAGCTGACCAGACATGGGACAGCTGGTGTCACAGGAAAGGGACATGGAGCAGTGAGGACCTGTGGACAGTGAGTGAGGGAGAAGCAACGAGGGACAACTCGTTGTAGGGCCTGGCCCCTCCATGCCTGTGTAGCTGCTGGAGAGGTTTATTGCTTTTTTTGGTTCCTGTCTCTGCAGCCCTGGGGTTTGTCAGGCCCCAGCCTATCACTTGTTTATGGGAAAGGAGGAGCTGTGGCTGGGGGATGTGGCAGGAAAATCACAACGTCACAGAGCAGCTGAGGGTGGAGGGACCTCTGGAGATCATCTAGTCCAACCACCTGCTCTAAAATATTTGTGCAAGCGATTCAAAAACTCTCCCAAATTCTTTCCTGCATGTCTGCCCATCCCAAGCACTCCCTGGGCTATGGCAGAGGCCACTGTGGGAAGCAGAAATGTTTCTCTCAATGTGTCTTCCCAGACATGGTTTGCAGCAGCCCCAAGGGACGTGCCAGCCTTCCACTCTGCTCTTCTCATACTGGGTACCAGGGTTTCCCACCACCTACTCAAAGGATCCTTCCTCCTCTCCAGTCTGCATTTCCAGCTTGATTTCCAAAGGAAGAGGAGCCCATGAGATTGCTGTACCTGTTCCCGTGCACCCATCAGCTGTCCTCCCCTCTCCTCCTTCTCATATCTGCAGGGCTTTTCACATTCAGGGCACGGGGACAATGACACTCCATTTTGCAAAGCATGGTTTCTGTGAGGCCCTGGAGAATACTCTTATGGGTATTTTATGTTTAAAAGGCCCTTACAAAAGACTTGAGCAGCACAGCTACCTGCCCTGTGAGTCCTGGTGCAGGCAGTCCATGCATGGATCCCAGTCAACCCATTGGTGCACATACAGAAAACATTTTTATTGGGGAAGGTGGCCAAACACTGGCATGGGTTGCCTGCGGGGATTGTGGAGTCGTTGGAGACATTAAAAACCTGTGTGGACAAATTTCTGAGCAACCCACTCTAAGTTGGCCCATCTTTGAGCTGTGAGTGCATTGACTAGGTGACCTCCAGAGATCCTGCCAGCCTCAGACCTCCTGTGATCTGTGACAACTGCCTCAGCTGTGGCAAGGGCCACCCCTCAGCCTAGCAATGAAGGACAGTGTGAGGCAGCAGAGGAGATGGGTGCTGAAGCTGCAGGGGGGATGGGGAGCAGGGCCTGACTGGGACTGTCAGGCTGGAGGGGAGGTGAAGCTGCTGATGGTGTAGAAGGATCAGAGGCCATGGAGGAGAGCAGGAGGCTGGGGACAGTTTGGAGGTGTCAGGGAGGAGTGTGAGTGATGAATCCTGCTGCATACCAGTGTCTTCTGCTGGGAAGCAGGGGTAGCTCTCCAGCTGTGTTATGGTCACTCTGCCCCCTCACCATCTATCCCCGCCTTTGGCCAGCTGGGAGGCTTGATCCAAGCCCTGGTCTCCCTATTCCCTGGGAAGAGACACCAGGGACATGGAGCTGGGTCTCATTCTGGAGAGCCCTGCATGGCCGTAGGGGCTGGGAGCTGACGTCGTTGAGAAGGTTGGAGCTGTGTCATGTTGCATTGCATCGGCGTGGTGCACGCTGTTATTCCTGCAGCTCATTCAACACCCACAGGTCAGGTTACTCTGTGTCCCCTAACATGGTTGAAGCATGTGTGTGTGTAGCAGCCCAGGGTGTTATAAGACCTGCATCTTTTTATAGTGGCTTTTTGAAGGTTGGGCTCTCCATCCGCCCAATCCCAGCCCTGCCAGGCAGCCCTGCCACCCTTCCCTAAGCAACCTCCCACTGCGGGTGGTCAGCTCTGAATTCTGGAGGTGATGAGGGGACACTGGGTGGTGGTGGCACAGCATGGGTCCTCGGTTGCTAGAAGCTGTGCACAGCGTGTGCCTGGCCTGCAGGGTCTGCTGCAGCACCCTCATGGCACAGGCACAGGGTGCCCACTCGGGTCATGGGGGCACAGTCTCCATGCTGACCTGCAATGTGGGCAGCAAGTGCATGACTGATTTCTTCTTAAATGAGCCCGGGTACATGAAATGGGGTCTGCAGCAGGTGCAGGACATATGTGGTGTATACATGAGGTGTATACCACGTGTACCTGGTATAAAGTCTGCCAGGATGAAATATCCCTTAGCTTCTTTCTGCTGGTATCTGGAGGTGGCAGTGAGTTTGCCCTGGCTCGGGACATTGCTTTGTGGCCACAGGAGTTTGGTGCCAGTGTGTGTCCTGAGGCTGTACCTACCACTTGGCGAATCCAGAGAGAGTTTGCTATGACTTGCTCCACTAAAAGGCTACATCACCTCAGCTCATTGCCAAAGGTGCTTGTGAGATGTCTTCATAGACAGGGACCTTGATCCTCTTCTCTGCTATCATCAGAACCTGCCCAGTTGACAGCCAGATAAGCTGAGGTAACTGCACCCACAGCTGTAGGACAGGTGATGGGGGATCCCTCTGGCCAGCACTGATGAATCACTCCATAGAACCTTCTTACTGGCCATGTCAAGACTTTTCCTTGTATTAGAGTGGTCACACCAGCAGGACAGGTCAGGATGATCCAGCTCCATGTATGTGGCTGGGTCTGCAGAGCACAACGGTGAGCTGGTACTGTGTGGACATTGGCAATTGCTGCCTCTCCCAGGGTGGAGGGAGCGTGAGCAGGTCACGGGAGGCTACATGCCGGCTCCCCCTTGGACCAGGTTTGGTCCTTGCTGCTCACTGGATGAATGTGATGGGCAAATACCAGTGGAGCTGGTGAGAGCAGCGTTCATCTGGTTTGGACTTCTCAAAGGGACCTCCAAGGGAGAACAAGTCACCTTTTGATTCTGGGCAAGGGTTTTTTAGAGGGACGTTCCTGCCAGTCTGAGCCCCTGGAGCCTGATTCTGTCCTGCTGGATGAAGCAGGGCAAGGAATTGGCTTTTGCAATGATGGGGCTCCAGGCTGGATCCCGACACCCACAGCCTGGGCCTTGGCAGCTGCAGGGCTGCTGTCGCTTGCTGTGGACTCCCCCATTCTCCTCCACATGCAGCAGGGGAGATGCCTCTCCACACCACTGGCCTCTCTCTGGTGAGGCTCTGCAATCCCTCCGAACCTGCAATGATCCTCACAACAGCTGCATTTACTTCTCTGGGGTTGCAAAGTCAGGCTTCTGGGGACAGACCGAGGGGGATCTGTCACTCATAAGGAGGGGAGGCAAGTGACACTGGGTTGCCTTAGCTAAAAGTTTGAAGACAGAGCCCTGATAACACTAATAACCACAATGTAGATCTCTGCTCTTACCACTGCTGCCCTCAGATCCAGCCAGCAACTGGCACTTGTATGGGTGACAGTCATACAGGGATGCTTGGCATGGCCACGCTTTTGGACATGGTAATAGAGCAAGTGGTGCTTCTGTCTGAGCCCTGGCCTTGGTTTCTTAAGATGGAGACCATTTCCCATCTGGCACACCAGAGAGGAAGGTGTGCTTACAGCACTGCAGCCTTCCCCCACTGACACCCGCTCCCAGTTTGGTCTCAGAGAGATGTTTCTGCCTCTCTGAGTGCAATTCCCTGCAGAGCCCAAGCAGGGATGCTCCTTGCCCTTCATGGGGTGCAGATGGAGGAGAGAGGCCATGGAAAACCAGAAATATAAATAGTCCTGTCCATCTGGCTGCTTCAGAGAGATTTTAATCCCAGTCTGGAAAGGGCCATCAGCAGCAAGGGCAGTGATTGCAGTGACAGGCAGAACCAGGTGGGCACAGGCAGCTCTTGGCCGCGCTCCGGGGAAGGATGAGCTATTCTGGGTCCTGTGGCTGCAGGGCTGTGCCGAGTCCTGCAGCAGGGTGCCAGATCCCATCTGGCAGTGGGTGCAATGCCCCTGCCCAGCAGACCCTCCAGGCCAGTTTCCAGCATCTCACTCGGCCAGGCAGATATCTGGCATTAGGCAGGAGATCTTGAGCCCAAGGCCTTGCTTCGCTGGGAGCCCAGGATAGAAGGGAAGCCACAATGCAGCTGGCTTGTCCCATGGTGACTGTGTGGTGTCTCCGGGACAGACCCAGCAAGTCTTCATCTGGAGAGGATGAGAAGGTGTCAGTAGTGCCTGTGGGAGGAAGGCTATGGGGGAATGGGAGGGTGAGGCAGCAGGGAGGAGAAAGGAGATGTGCAGTGCCCAGGCACCTCTGGATGCTGGGTTGGGAAGCGGTGGCTGTGCTGGCATAGTTTATAAGAACAGCTATCCATGGCCCAGGGACATGGTCCTGGCAGTGTACCATCACAGGGATGCAGGGGATCACCATGCAGGCCAGAGGGTGGCATGTGGTGGCTCCACAGGCCACCCCTGCCTGCCCAGAGTAGCCACAGTGCTGCACAGCGTGGGGGAGAGTTGACAGATGGTGGGGCAGCAGGAGACATGGAGGGCAGCTGTGTGTGGTGGTGATACCAAAGGAGGTGACAGTCGGCTCTAATGGATTATCCTCTCCTGCTTCTCCCCAGGAGAAGATCGAATACGCCTTCCTGATCTTCTTTGCCATTGAGGCAATGCTCAAGATAATTGCCTATGGGTTTCTTTTCCATACGGATGCCTACCTCCGAAACGGCTGGAACGTGCTCGACTTTTCCATCGTGTCCCTGGGGTAATGCAAGGGGGGAAGCTGCTGGTGCTCAGCTTGTGCCAGGCCTGGTCCGTAGCCCATCAGCTACATTGATTTTTGCAGTGACTGCAGTGGGTCTGGGGGCAACTCATAGACTCAGTCCATGGGCTTCACCCATGAGCCTTCTTTTCCATGCCCTGACATCCCCTGGGATCCTCTCTAACTCCTGTTTCTTCCTGTCTGACTCCTAATGCCTCTGAGGTCTCCTTGCCCTGAAGAATGGGAGTGGGAGGGGGTCCTCTGGCTGTTGGCACATGGGGAGAGGGTCCACTGGGCACCAGGGGGTGGGAGGGCCCCTGCCGCTCAGAAGCTTGGGTGGCACGCAGAGGAGGGGTGCCCAGCCACAAGTGCTCTCAGAAGTTGGACTTAGCCAAGATCTGTTCCCTGGGCCAGGCTGACCACGGCCAGCAGAGTCATGTCCCTCGCTTTGCAGAGTTCTGAATCCTTCACACAGGTTTCCTGTTACCCCTCCTCACTCTGTCTTTCTCCCCGTCCTTTCTTCTGCTTCTCCCCCTTCCTTCCCTGCTCTGTTCCCCGGCTCTTTCAGGCTTATCACCATGACCCTGGAGCAGGTCAATGCGAAGCAGGGAGGGACTTCAGGGGGCAAAGGCGGCTTTGACGTGAAGGCTCTGCGAGCATTTCGTGTGCTGAGACCCCTGCGCCTGGTGTCCGGAGTGCCGAGTGGGTGCTGGGTGCCCTGCCAACAGGAAGGGCTGGCGGGTGGATAGAGCCCTGTGCCTGGACAGGGTGGGGGGCTGGGGGACAGTTTTCTTGTTGCTGCTGGATCAAGCCCAGACACAAGGTGGGTGTGGAGGAGCCACGGGTTCTTGCTCATCCCTCCAGCTTGCAGTTGTCAACACTGGGGATCTACAGGTCAGCAGATGTGTAGCTCCCTCCAGGCCTCAGTGTCAGCACCCTTGGGTGGCCAGCGTGAAAGGGGCCAGGACTTCACTCTAGTTTCTCAGGTCAGGGATCTGCCTCTCACGTAACTCATGTGAGTACAGAGAGCCAGGAAGACAGCAACAGAACAAGGGGGGGGATGAAGCAGCCTCCAGCACTGCCTGGTGCCTGGCTCTGCTGGGATCTTCCACGTGGTGGGTAGAGAAAGGATTTCTTGTTTCAGAGATTTCAGTCCCAACCCACCTGTGTCCCTCTTCCCTTGGTATGGGGCATTTCAGAGGCTGCTTCTTAGAGGGGCTGGCAGGAATGCAAGGTGCAACCAAAGCTCTTTAGGAAATGGTTGACCTCCTCCCCCTTTCCCTCGGTGCAGGTCTGCAGGTCGTCCTGAACTCCATCATCAAGGCCATGGTGCCCTTGCTCCACATTGCCCTGCTGGTCCTCTTCATGATCATCATCTACGCCATTGTTGGGCAAGAGCTTTTCAAGGGCAGGATGCACAAGACCTGCTACTACCTTGGGACAGGTAAGGTTGTGGCGGGGGGCAATATGATAGACATGTCTCTGCATGGTCCACAAAGGTTCTCTGGGTAGCAGAAAGTGGTCCTACCAGTGTCAGGCCTGGGAGTATGGCAGGACCAAAGGATGTCTGGTACAGCACGCAGCTTGGAGATGGCACATGGTGTGAGGAGGTGGTGAAAGGGGCCCCTTTTGGAAATCTGCAGGAATCTGGGAGGTGCTGGGCCCTGCTCTGCTTGGTCTTGAGCTCACATCATGGCTTTACCCCTCAGATGTGATTGCCACGGTGGCACCAGAGAAGCCAGCCCCATGCACCAGCTCTGGCCACGGGCGACACTGCACCATCAACGGCACTGAGTGCCGAAGCGGCTGGCCGGGGCCCAACAACGGCATCACTCACTTCGATAACTTTGGCTTTGCCATGCTGACTGTCTACCAGTGCATCACCATGGAGGGCTGGACCGAAGTCCTCTACTGGGTAGGCTCCGGGAGCTTGGGTTGGTGCCCAGCGCAGCACAGGTGACTGCTGGACCTGCTCAAAGTGGGGAATTCCCTGCAGGATACAGGACCCCATAGCAGGGTTAGGTCTCTCCACCAGTGAAAGACATCCTGACCTCATCGAACTTCATACTGTGATGTACATCCCATAATGCACCAGGCATGTCTTCTGCATCTCTGCAGGCACTGCCCAAGCTGTTCTTGCTTTCCAAATAGATGGGAGAGTGCTCCAGCTCCTACCTTTGTGAAACGATGCAGACCAGGCACAGCAGTGGCTGACTGGTGGATGCTTCTCCAGCAAAAGCCCATCTTTTGCAGTCCTTGGGAGACTGTCTTGCTGAGGCTTTGGCATGGGGCTGATGTTGAAATCTGCTCCCAAAATGCTTGGATCTGGCTTTACCTCCTCTAAAATCAGCTACAGAGTCATAAGGAGCCAGGGCTCGAAGTCAGGTTTATCTGCTCCCATCCCAAGCACTCCCTTTAGAGGCTGTTGAGGGGGCCCTAAGGGGAGTCAGGCAGCAGAGGGTGTGTTCAGAACACACCATCTGACAGCAGACGATGTGTTCAAAATGCTTCAGCTGCCTCGCTCCTTGCCAGGTGAATGATGCCATTGGGAATGAATGGCCCTGGATCTACTTTGTCAGCCTCATCTTACTTGGCTCCTTCTTCGTTCTCAACCTGGTGCTGGGGGTGCTCAGTGGGTAAGTTCCACCCTGTCAGTGAGGACATTGCCTGGGTTTGGCTATACAAGAGGAAAGCCTGGAAATTTTTCTGTTCCTTTTCTCCTCCTATTCATCTCTTTTTTTTTTTTTTTTTTTTTTTTTTGCATGCTTAGAAACCTCGAACCTCGAGTTCCTTTCTGTGTGAGAGTGTCCACAACTGTCAGAGGTTTTAGCTCAACACCTAACACAGAAATCTTTTCCCTATAGCACAAGCAGCTCTCAGCAAACACGCCCATGGAGCACCATGTTTGTAGTGTGGTCTGCCAGCTCTCGCAGCAAAAGCAGCTGAGCAGGGAGCTCCAAGCAGCAGTCCTTACCTTACAGCTGTGGGTCAAGACCCCCATTCTCCCCGGTACCCACAGTGCTGCTGTCCTGCTGTGAACACACACGATTTCCTTATGGCCAGCCTAAGGAAAACACCTTTGGTATGAATGCAAGCGAACCAAGAGAGTTCCTGTTAGTCTAGTTAGTGCTTCAACACTCTTATCCAAATCCACCAGCGAGCTGCCCTCGGTGTGGTTACAATGACCATGACATTTCTGAGCCAAATGAGTCAGTGCTAACCCCTGCAGTAGCACAGGTAAAGCTCCTGTGCTCAAGGTACCTCTGCTGCAATGCTCAAACTCCTCTGTGTTGCTGTGGTGAGGTCCCAGCATCCCACTTTGGTCCTGGTAAGTGTGTGTTGCCCTGGGGAGGTACGGGGGGCTTTTCTCCTCAGTTCTGTGTAGGCTTGGGATCTTTTATATATGTTTCAATCCTGTCTGTATTTCAATCCTGTGTGTGTACGTGGATCATGCTCATCTTCTCTGTTAGCTCACAGGGTTAGTTATACTCTAATTAGTTGAGTTTGTTGGTCTTCTCCTATGGCAGGAACCATACAACTTCACAAGGTGAAACCAAATTGGGTATTAATACAACTAAAAAAAGCTCAAATCCACAAGACAGATCACAGGCACCTGTCCCTGCATGAAGCTGGCTGTAGGGTCCACAGCATCCTGCAGCAAGGAGCTCCCAAAAGCAGCCAGTGGTGGGAAAGAAACTCTGCTTGCCATCAGGCATCAGATGATCATCCCTCATGAACTTGCATCATGGACCAGGGCCAAGAAAGAGGAAAGTCACTAGAACAATCTAGTTGGAGCACTAGGTGGTAGGGTATTTCAGGCTTTTATCTTTCTACAAGGACTGGCACAGGGCTGTGGTGCCTGACCTCCACGCTGTCCCCATCCTGAGTCTCACTCTGCTGCTTGCCTTGTCCCAGTGAGTTCACCAAAGAGCGTGAGAAGGCCAAGTCACGGGGCACGTTTCAGAAGTTGCGGGAGAAACAGCAGCTGGAGGAAGATCTAAAGGGCTACATGGACTGGATCACCCACGCTGAGGTCATGGACAGTGACCGGGCCAGGGGAGAAGGTACCAGCTCTGCTTGGTCAAAGACCCTTAGCGTGATGATTGGGTTCCTAACACTGGCAATTTTAAGAGATTAGGAGTGGCTTGTGGAGGAGGTGAAGATACACGCATCTGGCCAAAGGCTCAGCCACTGAACCACGGTATCTGCTCTGCCACCCTGCCCAGTGAAGTAACTTTTGATGCCTCAGGCTGAGCGATACGTGTGTGCAAAGACAAAACACCTCTTCCATGTCTGTGGCCAGTGCTCTTACAAACCTCCTGCTGTTCAGCGTTTGCTCAGGTCACAAGTGACAGCAGTTTCCTCTGTGCTGGGGGTGTCTCGCACGGAGGGAGTCTATGTACACGCTGCTGTCTCCTCAGGCTGCCTCTCTGTGTTGCTGCTGCTCTTGCTTCAGGGCAGGTGTTTGTGGTGCCTCCTACTTGGTGTGCACCTGACACTCAGAACTTTCTGCCCAAGCTCTCACTGCTATCCTCCCTGGGATGACATTTCTTGATTTCACTTCTGATGGGGAAACTCTTCCTGATGTGCTCCTGGGAGAGGTTCCCTCACACGTTCTTCTCAAGGGTTCCAGCAAAAGCCTGGGATGTTGTTCCTTCCTCAGGTATGATGCCATCGGATGAAGGAGGGTCAGAAACAGAGAGCTTGTATGAAATTGAGGGCATGAACAAGTGGATTCTCTACTTGTAAGTACGCAGTGGTTGAACCATCTGCTGCTCTGCGTGTTGTCTTGCATAGTCTGTCGCTTGCTGTCCCGGCTGAGCTGGGCTTTGTCAGCTGCTGCTTTCTGGGGGAGCCAGGGGATGTGTGCTCAGGAGAGGGTGCAAACACTGTGGGCAGCAAACAGGGAATTCTGCTCTGATACTGGCAAACAGCCACTTCAAGGTGAACAACCTCTTCACTTGGGGACCAGGCTGTGAGCATCCTCTCATGGCCCATGCTGCATGTCTTGTGATTTAGGAGCTGGGCCTGGAGCAGCCAACCAGAGGTGAGTGCAGGCCGAAAAGGAGCCAGGAGATGCTTACTGCAGTGTCTGAGTGAATGCACCGAGTGCCAGGGGCAGGGTTATGTTCCTCAGCCCTTTCAGGGAAGGGCCCTGGAGAAAGGAGCAGGGGGGGCTTTGCTCTGCAGTCTGCGGGCACAGCCCTGGCTGCACAGGACCCACTGGCTGTCCCTGCTGACCCTCTGCCATCTCTCCAGCCGTCAGTGGAGGCGTTGGAACCGACTCTTTCGTAGGAAGTGCAGGGATGTGGTGAAGTCCAAGTTCTTCTACTGGCTTGTCATCCTGCTGGTGGCACTGAACACCCTCTCCATCGCCTCTGAGCACCACTTCCAGCCAGAATGGCTGACGCAGGTGCAAGGTGAGCCAAGACCCAAGGGAGATGGGGGGCCCAGGACACCCCGCTGCCCTGGAGACACGCGTGGACCCCAAGTGTGCACGCACGGCCACACTGGCGCGGCACAGGGGCTGTTGGACACAAGCGGACTTGCTCACGCACACAAACAGCCTGCACACAAGTGTGTGTACAGCCCCCACGCCCCACCTTGTCACCAACTGCACTTTGAACACGGGTGACACGCACAGCGTATGTATTCTGGAGGACATGGGCTTGCATGCTGAACACATGTAGAGTGCAGACACTATATGCACAGTACACATGAACGCAGGGTGCGCACACTCATGCAGTACAGCTACACGTGCTTACGCAGCCAGACACCCTCCCTGCACCCCCACACATGCACATACACACATGAAATACCGCTATGCATATGTGTACACAGCTCAGCCATGTGTACACGCAGACACGCACAGCCCAGTACACATGCACACGTTGCATGGACTCACACCACTGTCCAGCCGCACTCTCACAGTTGCACATCATCCTCCTCCTCATCTTCCTCTCGGTGCTCTGTGGGCAGAGGAGGGATGCGAACAGCTCTGCCCTTTTTCCCTTCCTGTTACACCGTGCTGAAATTAAGAGGTCCATGCTCTGACGGGCTGGATCTCCCCCCCCAGACAATGCCAACCGGGTGCTGCTGGCACTCTTCGTGGCTGAGATGATGCTGAAGATGTATGCCCTGGGTCTGCGCCAGTACTTCATGTCACTCTTCAACCGGTTCGACTGCTTCGTGGTGTGTGCGGGGGTCTTAGAGATCATCCTGGTGGAACTTGGCACCTTGTCACCTCTGGGCATCTCCGTGCTGCGTTGCATCCGGCTCCTCCGCATCTTCAAGATCACCAGGTTGGGGAGGGTGGGTGCTGGTGTCTCCTTGTCCCCAGGCATCACTTGGCCCTGTCCCTGGGGAGCGCTGCAGCATGAGCAGAGCTGGTAGCTCCTGGATGGAGGACCATGGGCCAAGCTGGGATTTCTGTCTTCAGGACATGGTCTGGGAGTGGTGGAGATCAGGGCTTGGTGGAAGTCTGCTGGGGTCCCTTTCTCACTCTGGGTTCTGGGGTGTTGTGAGTGGGGGTGCAGTGGGACAGGATTCCTGACTTCTCTTTCTGGCACCAACCCCCTGTGTGTTTATCCCACTTCCCCATCCTGCTGCCTGCTGGTGCCTTGTGCAGGCAGCAGGTTGTCTTTCCCATCAGACCACACCTGGAACTTCACTTCCACCTCCTGGGGCCTGGCTGGAGCAGTCCCAGTGCCCAGCCTGTGAGTGGTGCTGGTCCAGAACCCCCATTGCTGGGCTGCTGGCACATCCCCCTGGGCCAAGTGGTCTGTTCTCTGCACTTACCTGGTCCTGCCCAGAGCCTTCCCCACTCTTTCCCCTCCCACACACTCCTGTCTCTCCTCTCCCCAGGTACTGGACATCACTGAGCAACCTGGTGGCCTCCCTGCTCAACTCTGTCCGATCCATTGCCTCTCTGCTCCTCCTCCTCTTCCTCTTCATCATCGTCTTTGCACTGCTGGGCATGCAGCTCTTTGGGGGCAAATTTGACTTTGAGGACATGGAAGTGCGGCGCAGCACATTCGACAACTTCCCCCAGGCCCTCATCAGTGTCTTCCAGGTACGGGGCTGTGGGAGGTGCAGCAGGGGCTGGAAGACAGGAGTGCCATAGAATCATAGAATGGCAGGGGTTGGAAGGGACATTGAGTCCAAGCTGCCTGCCAGAGCAGGGTCACCCAGGGCAGCCCACACAGGAACAGATCCAGGTGGGTCTGGAAAGTCTCCAGGGAAGGAGACTCCACAACCTCTCTGGGCAGCCTGGCACAGGCTCCATCATCCTCACAGTAAAGAAGTTTCACCTCATGTTGAGGTGGAACTTCCTCTGTTCTAGCTTATAACCATTATTCCTTGTCCTATCACAGGGCATCAAGGAAAAGAGACTGGCCCCTTCCACTTGACACCCACCCCTCAGATATTTATAGGCATTAATAAGATCCCCTCTCAGCCTTCTCAAGACTAAACAGCCCCGGTTCTCTCAGCCTTTCTTCATAGGAGAGATGTTCAAGTCCCTTGATCATCCCCATAAGACTCCATTGGACTCTCTCCAGTATCTCCTGTTGAACTGGGGAACCCAAAACTGGCTATAGCATTCCAGTTGTGGTCTCACCAAGGCAGAGTAGAGGGGGAGGAGAACCTCCCTTGGCCTGCTGGACCGTGGGTGGTGTCACCTGGGCCATGGGTCTCCTGGCAAGAGCTGGGTCTCCGAGAGATGTAGGTTTGTGGGAGGTGATGTGGCTTTGAGGCAGGAGCTGGGAAATGTGGTTGGAGACATGAGCAGTGTTGCAGATTGAGGGCTGAGCAGGGCTGTAGGTGCTGGGAGGGTTTGGGGCTGGAGCCGAGAGGTCAGGATTGAGCTGTGGGCTTCTGCCATGCTCTGCTGTGGAGGCTCTTGGGTCCCTATTTCTTCTCTGCTCCCAGATTCTGACTGGAGAGGACTGGAATTCAATCATGTATGATGGGATCATGGCCTACGGGGGCCCGTCCTTTCCTGGCATGCTGGTCTGCATCTACTTCATCATCCTCTTTGTTTGTGGGAACTGTATCCTCTGCCTGTGAAGCCAGGCCCAGGCTCCCTGTACCAGCCCCATAACATCAGCTCCAGACGACTATGAATGGGTAACGGGAGGGCTTCCTCCAGCTCTACTGTGCTTGCCTTAAGCTTTTCAGTTCTGAACAGCAGGGGGAAAACCCACAATCTTCATGTCTTGCTGGGATCTGGAGTCTGCAGGAAAGCACACCAGGGGACAGGTTTGGGTGACTAACAGGCATAGATTGAGCCATCAGTCAATGCAGCAACAAGACTGAGGTGGACAGAGTGAGCTAAGGGAGAGGAGGGCAGCCAGCCCAGAGCTCAGCACTCACAAGGATGGGTGCCAGGTTAAGGATCACCACCCAGGTTTATCTCAAGGGCTTAACTCTAGGAAGGTTTCTCAGGGCAAGCTTGGAGACCATGGACAGCTCTGGCCACATCCTCCCAACAGGAACCAAGTTCATGTCCTTAGCACTGTCCCTCCAGATATCCTCCTCAATGTCTTCCTGGCCATCGCAGTTGACAACTTGGCCGAGGCTGAGAGCCTGACTTTAGCCCAGAAGGCCAAAGCAGAGGAACGCAAGCGGCGGAAGATGTCCAGGTGGGTGCTGCACTCCCTGTCAGTGGGAACTCCTAGACTTTGCTTTGATGTGAGGGGACAGAACAGCATCACCCATGCTCCTGCCCAGAGTTCAGTTCCTTCTCTTCCCTTCTCTCCGCTCAGAGGTTACCCAGAGAAGTCTGAGGATGAGAAGCAGATGCTGGCAAAGAAGCTTGAGCAGAAAGCAAAGGGAGAAGGGATTCCCACAACAGCCAAGGTCAGTGCTGGTGGGTCTGGGCCTGGTGGAGCTTCTGGTGAGGGACTAGTCTTTGCCTCCCACCAGCCAGGACTGTCAAAGGCTTGGAGCCAGCCTGGATCTGGACTGTTCTGGGCTGTAGTCACTCCTCACTTAGCATCCTCTGGGGCTGGGGGCTCTCTAGGTCCTGACAGGACAGGTTGCTTGGTGAAACAGGTCCATTGCTGGGGATCCTTTTCCTCTAATTCATTTCCTTGGCCACAGCCAGTTGTCAGTGGTTGAGATGGGCTGGACAGCAGCATCCTAGACTTACTTTGTGTCCACACCAGCAGCCCCTCTATGCAAAACCTTCTATTCAACTCTGCTGACTGTGTGCCAAGCTGCCTCTTTAGAAGCATCTGGCCAACAGCTACTTCCCTATTCGCTTTACAGAGATGCATCATGGAAACTTACCCAGGAGTCACCCCATGACTTATTCCACCCATAGGCACATGGCCCCAGGCCTTGCCCAGCACACATTCTCCTGTCCCATCCTCTTGGTATTGCTATCTGCTCAGACTGCAGCATCCCCAAGGTGTTTCTCTTCACCTTGCTCCACGCTGGGCCAGGATTCCATGTGCCTGGTGCTGTACAGGCCAAATGCAGAGATGCTGCTTGCCCCATGTGACTTCCAAGATGATAGGATCTGGCCAACATGGAACAGTTGGCAGCAAAACTGGCACGGGTGGCTGCATGTCCTCTTCTCTGTCTCTCCTTGTTTCAGTTAAAAGTGGATGAATTTGAATCCAATGTCAATGAGATCAAAGACCCCTACCCTTCTGCAGACTTCCCAGGTAAGACTTGTCCCTGGCAGGGCAGCAGGAAAGCTGGGGAGGTGCTGCTGAGCAATGATGGTGCCAGAACCCTGGCTGTGTGAGAAGCGAAGGATGTGCTGACCCTCTGCCAGCCTCGGGGTACTGAGGTCCTTCTGGCACAGGGTCAGAGGAGTGTCCATAAAGTCATATTCCCTCTCTGGGTGACTCTTTCCTTTTCCCTCCTCATGGCCACCATGCAGGTGATGATGAGGAAGATGAGCCTGAAATCCCTCTGAGTCCTCGGCCACGTCCCCTTGCAGAGCTGCAGCTGAAAGAGAAGGCTGTGCCCATGCCCGAAGCCAGCTCCTTCTTCATCTTCAGCCCGACCAACAAGTAGGCACTGAACCTTCTCCCTGCCTTGTGGAGCCAGGCCTGGCCTGGGTATCTCTGTCACTGACCCTTCCCAGCGAGGTCCTACTTGTGCATAACAACCAGCTCTGAAGAGAGACAGCTCACTGGGAAAAGTCTTCTCTATGGAAGGGCTGGCACTGACATCCCTTCATTCTTAGGGTCTTCCTGTCCTCAAGGTTTAGCCATAACCCTCTTCCAGGCTACCATGGCCCTACCTGATGTCCCTCTGGCCCCTCGCAGCATCTCACACAGTTTCTGTCCCTGGCAGGTTTCGGGTGCTGTGCCACAGAATTATCAACGCCACCTGGTTCACCAACTTCATCCTGCTCTTCATTCTGCTCAGCAGCATCTCGCTGGCAGCCGAGGATCCCATCCGGGCAGAGTCCTTCCGCAACCAGGTGCCTGTGTAGCTGTGGAGGGTGGAGATAGGTGGGGGAGGCCTCAGAGAGACCCCCAACTCCCCAGTAAGCAGAGACCTGCTTGCCAGTTGTCATGCCTCGGCAGGTAGCTGTGAGTTCACCCCTGCCTCGGGGAGGGCAATACACTCTGAGAGGAGAGGCCATTCCGGGTACAGCTGGGACAAGTTTTTAGTGCTCCATGTCTCAGTAGATGACCTGACAGGGTATGTGAGAAGCTGTGGTGAGTTAGTGGGGATAGGGACACCCTGTGAGGTGGGAAAATGGACTTATAGTGCATGCAGCACCCTGAAATGCTGCTGCAGGGTTAGCCACAGGGTAGCCACATGAGGCACAAATGGGTTTGGACTCAGACTAGGATGTCTCACATGAGGCAGCTGCACAGGGCACTCAGTGCTTTGGGGGTCAGATGGTTTCAGGTGAATCAGGTCATGCCTCACTCACTTGGAAACTGAGAGCTTGGTCCCAGGCTGCAGGTTGGGTCATGCACAGAGAAAAATCAGCAAAGCTGAGGGAAATTCAGGAGCCTTCTTAGCACTGGGTTTGCAGGCTCTGTTGAGCTTGCTGGGCTCCCCAGTCCACAGAGCACAAAACCACAATACCAGGATGTTTGAACATAGTGGAGCATTCCCCACGTTGCCCAAATCTCATCCAGTTCTGTTCCCAGATTCTCAGATACTTTGACATTGGTTTCACCTCCGTCTTCACAGTCGAAATCGTCTTGAAGGTGAGTCCCTCTGCCCCATGCTCTTCACCATGCACATGACCCAGTACATAGGTCTAGACTGTCCTGGCCATGGGCACTTGTGCTCTTTGGGTGCACGCCCGAGGTCCTGGCAAGTAGAAGCTTCTAGCTGAGCCTTGCATCCTCAGAGCTTGTGCAGTCTAGGTGGTGCATGACTTGCCTTAGGTGCCACATGTGCCCTCCAGTGAGGTCAGGCAGCCAAGTCAGCTGTGCTATGACACGGGGACAGATGGGCCATGGCACCGGTATTTTTGTTCTGATGTTCCTTTGAGAAAGAGAAAGCCCTGGAAATCTGCTGAATGAAAGAGGAATTTGAGCAGCTGGTGCATGTTGGTCCCACTCCAAGTCTCTTTACTCTTTAATTCGTGGAATGACTGGGAAGTGTTTTGTGTCCAGCCAGTATAGCACAGAGGATTTCCAGCTGAAATCAGCTTCCTGCCTGGCTGCAGAGGTAGAAGTCTGAGCAGGATAGGGTCTCCAGGCCATGGAGCTGGGAGAAGCTCTTCCTGCTTTGTCTGCCCCAGGGCTGTGGAGGGACTATGCCCAGGAGCCCTGCCCAGCCTCTCTCCTAACTCCTCCTTCTCCCCAGATGACAGCCTATGGTGCTTTCCTGCATAAAGGCTCCTTCTGCAGGAACTCTTTCAATATCCTCGACTTGCTGGTGGTCGCTGTCTCCCTCACCTCCATGGGAATTGAGTAAGCACCTCCAGGCTTCGTGGGGTGGGCGCTGGTCTGTTTAGCCAGGCAGGGCAGCTGTGTGGAGAAGGGTCAGCCAGCCCAAGGACTGGGCATTAGCCCATGTGTTAGTGTCCATAACGTCATGCTTAGAAGGACAGGGCATGGACAACTGGGAGTCAGGGAGGCAAACTTCTTCAGTGTCAAACATGAAGATCTGGGTAGGGATTCAATTTGTAGCCACCTTTTCCAGCTGCCAGTGTCCTTTGGCCTTATGTGGGGTGATTAGTGACACCCACATGTCTCTGCCATCCCTTGCTCCTCATCCCTGCTCATGGCTGCTTGGTGGGGCTGTGACAGGCTGGCCTGGTCAGGGGAATTGTCTCATCTCATCTCTGCCTTCCTCCTCAGGTCTAGTACCATCTCAGTGGTGAAGATCCTCCGAGTTCTGAGGGTGCTGAGGCCTCTGCGAGCCATTAACAGGGCAAAGGGGCTGAAGGTAAGAAGGATGCTGGGGATGCATGTCCTTGGCCCATGAACCCCAGAGGAGGTTAAGTGGCAGGCATCATGCCCTATGGGGTTTGTGGGCCCAGGAACCCAACTCCTGCTCTCCATCTGTGGAAGGGGTCTGCCCCATCCCACTGCTCTTGACAGGTTCCCGCTCTTCTTGGGGCCCTTCCCTGCAGTGAGAGGGTGTGGGACACACATCAGGGGCTTGCCCCAGGCATGCTCATGTATGCACTTGTGCTTGATCTCCGCAGCACGTGGTCCAGTGTGTATTTGTGGCCATCAAGACTATTGGTAACATCGTGGTCGTCACGACGTTGCTGCAGTTCATGTTTGCCTGCATTGGGGTCCAGCTCTTCAAGGTGAGAGGTGTCTCAAATGGACAGGAGAGACGTTCTGCTCAAGCACATCCTGGACAGGCTCTTCTAGTCATAGACCTTGGGAATGGTGTCTCTAAGTGTTGAGGTCAGCACAAGTCATAATCTCTCTGCTCTGCCAGAAACCCTGCCCTGCACCAGACATCTGGGCAGAAGAGCCTGCAGTGGGAGGAGGGCAGGAAGTGCCTAGGACACTGTCATGTCCAGAAAGCATGTGTAAAGGGACCAGATGCCTTGCCCTACTTATTGCCTCAGTTTCCCCTTTCTAAGGCAGCAAGTGCTTCTGACTTCTTTTCCACTTTGGATGCAAAGTGTCTCCTTTTTCACATCACCACTCTTGCTCTCTGGGCCTTGGCTGCTCCAAGGCAGAGCTGTCCCTGGCTGAGCTCAGCTTTGTTCTAGTAATTGAGCTGGAATTCCCAGCTGATGTGGAGAGAGCTTTCAGGATGCCCTGCAGGCTGAGCAGACCTGTCAGCTCAGACCTTAACTGTCAGTCAGTTCTATGGTTACTGCTCTCTGCCCTACGTTCCAAGCAGCTGGCTCCTCAATCAGCTGAGCGAGACAGGTCTCAGCTCATGTCCCTGGAAGATCTGTTCCCATCACTAGGCAATGTTTATTTGTCTCAGCCTGGGAATGACCCCAAGGGTCTGCCACGTCTCCTGAAACACCCTGTGAACGGGGCTGTGCTGGCATGGAGAGCGGGGAAGCCGGGAGTGGTGTGGGGCAGGGGCCAGAGTCAGCACGAAGGCAGGATGGGGATTGACTACGGTTGGGGGAAAAGTCAAAACTCCCCAGGGCTTCCGAAGTGACGGCAAAAGCATAGCCTGTTCTGATCTCTGTTATATGCAGGGCAAGTTCTACGCTTGCACAGATCCAACCAAGATGACGGAGAAGGAGTGCAGGTAAGAGCTCCCTGCAGCTCAGCCCGAGCAGGGCAGCAGCCAGGGATGGGGGGGGGGGTAGGGGGGTGGCAGAGGCCACTTGCATTCCTGCATGGAGATGGCCCATCCAAAGTGGAGCTGAGCTCTCGTGTTGTTTTCCCTCACCCTGGAGTAACTCAGAAACAAGCACAGGGCTGTCCTCCACTCCCAGGGAGCAAAGAACACGGGGCCAGCGCCACGGCAAGTGGGCTTGAAGGGGACTCTGCCCACTGAGCACCACATCCCTTCTGCTGCAGGGGTTATTTCATCAACTACGTGGACGCGGACCCCACGCAGATTGAGCTACAGAAGCGTTACTGGTTGCACAGCAACTTCCACTTCGACAACGTCTTCTCAGCCATGATGTCACTCTTCACTGTCTCCACTTTCGAGGGCTGGCCAGAGTGAGTTGGGCTGTGCACGGAGGCTGCTGAGTGGTGGGTCTATGCTGGGAGCAGGTCACTGCCCCAGGCCTTTGCCATGGTAAAAAGAAGAGCTGCCCAGGCTGAGGAGCAGGGCAAGCCACTGGCAGTGGCTGTGGAGCTGACAAGGTCATCAGGGCAGCCTTGTCCCACTGCAGCTGGATTTGGGATGTCTCCAGAACTCTCCATAACCTTCAAGAGGAGAGATGGTCCTTCCCACCTAATTAGGATCTCTGTTGCTTCACTTTCCCTCCCGCAGGCTGCTGTACATGGCCATTGACACCAATGCTGAGGATAAAGGCCCTATCTACAACTACCGGGTGGAGATAGCAATGTTCTTCATCATCTACATCATCCTCATTGCCTTCTTCATGATGAATATCTTTGTGGGTTTTGTCATCGTCACCTTCCAGGAGCAGGGGGAGAGCGAATACAAGAACTGTGAGCTGGACAAGAACCAGGTAATGGGACTCCTGGGATGGGGCAAGGTGGACTAGCCCTGGATCTGGCTCTGCTGGGGTTGGATGATTTGGATCAGCCCTTAGTGATGGCACTGCTGCTGCAGATAAGCTGAACCTGAGCCAAGTCTGTTCACCGCTGGGGAAGGGTTAACTGGACCCATGCCTGGCACAGCTCAAGCCTTCCAAGGGAAGGGCAGGGTGGACCAGAACCAGGGAGTGTGCCTTCTGGTGCAGGCTGGGAGCCCAGACTGGGCTGGAGCAGAAGGTTGTGCCAAGTTCTGGGCTCCCAGTACAAAAGCAACATGGGTATACTGGTGTGAGTCCAGCAAAGAGCCATAGAGATTACTGAGGGTCTGGAGCATCTGTCGTGTAGGGAGATGCTGAGTCTGGTATTGAGAAGAGAAGGCTCGTGGGGTTCTTACCTGTTTGCATAAACCCCTCATGAGAGGGTGTAACGAGGCTGGAGCCAGACTCTTTTCAGTTGTGCCCAGTGACAGAACAAAAGACAACGGGCACAAGCTGAAGAAAACAGGAAGTGTGATTTAGACATAAAAACACCCCTTTTTATATGGTCAGACACTGGAGCAGGTTTCTCAGAGGTTGTGAAGGCTCCATCTTTGGAAGTATTCAAAACCCAACTGGGCACAGCCTGGGGCAAGACACTCCATGTGTCTGTGCTTTGGACAGGGAACTTTGGCTAGACCATCTCCAGAGGCACCTTCCCCTGTCAGCCCTTCTGTGATGCTGTCGCGCTGTGGTTCTGGCTGGAGGCATCAACGCTGAAAGCACTAGAAGTGAGACCAGCATTGTCAGAGGACGTGGCATGTGATGGGGAGGACAGCCAGACCGGGGTGCCTGCTGGCCCAGAGTGTCGTGGTGCCGGCACGCTCGTGTGCTGAGCAAGCCTGTGGAGGTGGCATGAGCACCAAGGGCTGAGGGTGCCAGGGGTTCTGTGAGCTACACATGAACCCATCAGAGATGGCCCTGGCCTGCTGGGGAGCGAAGGGCCTGCTCAGCATCTCTCAGGTGCAGAGACTAAGTTTTCTAACTTAGTGCCCCTCTGGTTCATGTGATGTCTTCAGGCTGCTCTTGGCCAGTCCTGGGGAAGTGCTGTGATAAGCAGGCAGGCTCAGGTCTGGAAGGGGTGGTACAAGGGCAGTGTGGTAGTCTCTGGAGGCATGCGGTGGCTTTGGGAAGTTGGTGCCATGTGGATGGGTGTGTTTGCAGAAAGCAGAGCAGATACTTGAACCGTTGCTGTCCCTGGCCCGTGTTGCTGGGCTGAGACAGAAGGGGGGGATCCAGCTTGCATCTGGGGGCTGTGCAGTGTTGCCAGTGTTGCTGACTCTGTGCCAGTGCCCCTGGCACTGCCCCATGGGATCACATCTGCTCTCCCCTCCCCAGCGCCAGTGTGTGCAGTACGCGTTGAAGGCTCGCCCGCTGCGGCGCTACATCCCCAAGAACCCCTACCAGTACCACATCTGGTACGTGGTCACCTCATCCTACTTTGAGTACCTCATGTTCTTCCTGATCCTGCTGAACACCATCTGCCTGGGCATGCAGGTAAGGGCCACAGTGCCCACCGTGGGTGGCGGAGGGGTGTCCACAACAGTGGATGGGTTACACCAGCCCTGCCACCTCCAAGAGAGTTTCTGGGGAGGAGATCTTTCCTACACAGCAAAGCTTGTGGTCTGTGCTTAGCACCTCTGGAGATAGGAGCAAAGTGGGAGTGGTTGGATGTGTGGAGCCCAGAGAAGGGGCTGCAGGGGGAGAGTTTCCTTTTTGCTGGGCCATAGGTGTGTGGGAGCAGGGTCTGCATCCAGCACACACCTCTGAGCTCGCAGCAGGGGCTGGGCCAGCTGTGGGCTAACGTGGCTGTTTCTGACTTCTCCTCAGCATTACAACCAGTCTGCAGAAATGAACTACATCTCAGACATCCTCAATGTGGCCTTCACCATCCTTTTCACCCTGGAGATGATTCTCAAGCTCATGGCCTTTAAAGCGAAGGTGAGAGGAGGGCATGGTCCAGAGATCAGGAGAGGGCCTCAGGCCAGGCCAGGGGGTTTCATTTGCCCTGCATTTGGCACCTCTCAAGCACAAGTGCTCCACCACAACTGCAGAGAACTTCTTGTGAGACCCTTGGGGACTCCAATGTGCAGGACCTGTGAGTTTCTGGAAGGACTACTGTTATCAGGGCTACCCTTGCTAGCCAAATCCAACCCAGTCCATCTGGCCATTGTTCCCATCTTCAGGGTCGCCTGTCACTGGTGGTATCATAGCTCTAGCCACTTTCATCCATCCTCCTCTTTCCAATCTATTACAAGACAGGACAAAACAATTGACTAGAGGGTATGAGGTCTGACCACCATCCCTTCTCTGGCTCTCCCTGTGGTGCCAGAGGTCACTGGTCCTTCTGGCACTTCTTCCTCCATGCTCCAGCATCTATCTCCTCCTTGACCTAACCCTTGGACATTAACTCCTCTTCTCTGGCTCTTCCCTGGCAGGGCTACTTTGGGGACCCATGGAACGTCTTCGATTTCCTTATAGTGATTGGCAGCATCATTGATGTCATCCTCAGCGAGATTGATGTAAGCGTCAGGCTGCTGGGGCACCAGGGTGTCCCCACGGAGCACGGCTGCTGGCACCTGCCCGAGGCTGTGCCACAGCACCTGCCCGGGGGCGAGGCAGGGGTGCTGAGGCAGTGTCCAGCTCTGCAGAGCGCTGGCATCCTCGCCTCCCTTCCAGCTCTGCCTGGGGCTGGGGAGGGACAAGCCGGGGTCAGTCTGTGGCGTGAGGGTGTGGAGATCACAGCCGTGGCCCTGTGGATGTTAAAGCACTGTTTAAATGTAGGAGACCATCCGCAGATGTCCCATATGTCACACTGCTCCCTCCCCTCCCATCCCCTAAATCTGTAGGCACTGGGATCCTATGGAAAACAGTCTACTCACTCAGGACCAGACCATGAGCAGCAGGATGCATCCCAGCCCCTGCCCAGCTCTCCCTGCCCGTCCTCCCTGTGTGTGTGCCTGGGCAGGCCACCCACACATCCCGCCTCCGACCAGTGCAGGTGGGACAAAAAAGGGTTCCCACAGCTCCCTGTACCCCCAGGACACTGGTGTCCCACGCCAGGGGAGGATCAGACACAGCAAATTTCAAGCATTTGCTTTGCATGTGTCCATTTAAAGATGTACATATACTGACTCTATACGAACATATACATGTACTGACTGTATATGTGTGCACGTGTATACCCTATACACTAGCTCAGAAGCTCCACACCATATAAACCGTGTGGCTGGGTGGCTGCAGATGGTGTCTATATGGTCAGAGCTCTGCTGGGAGCATTTTCAGAGCGGTGCTCGGAAGCCAGCGCAGAGCTGCCTTTCACAGCACCGGGCCACCCACACCCCGTGTCTAGCCCTGAAAATGCCCGCATAGGAGGCCGCCTGCTACCTTTCCAGAGCTGATGGTAACTCTAGAAGCAGCCCTAGGGCCGGGTAAATTACAGATTAACCCTCTCTGGTGACTTTGCATGCTGCTTCCTCTTGGGAGCAGGTCCTGCCAGCTCCGCTGCGCTGCAGGGCTGTGCCTGGCACGGCTGCTGCCCCTGCCACCCCCGCGCAGGGCCACCTCAACTGTCAACCTGACAGCTGCTGTGCTGGAGAGGAGAGGGTGTTCAGGTGCCTTGGGTGGCAGTCACTTTCTTCTCTGGAGAGTGGTCCAGGCCTCACAGAGCCAGGATGAGCGAAACATTCCACCTTCCTCCCCTGCACTGGTGCCGGGCTGGCCGCTCGCCTCTGTGCTTCTCGGCCGTGACGAGCTCCCAGATTCCATGCCAGTGCCAGCAGCTTTCATCCCTCAGGTCCCCATCCTTGGCCCCCCAGCTCTCTGCACTGGTGACCCGGTTTCCCATTGCCTGTAGGGTGTCATTTCCTAGTGCGCTACCTTTTTCCCCATCCTGTTGCCACTGAGAAATGAAGTTCAAAGGGTGCTCGAGGTCCTGCACTGGGCAGAGATTTTCAGTCCCTGCGTGGAGCAAGAGACCAGGTCAGTTGGCACAGGTGCCAAAGTACCTCTGTGCTTGGCCACGTCTTTGTGGGGATGCCCAGGAACACAGGTCACAGGCTCCCAGAGGAGTCCGGTGCCCTGGCAGGGACTGAGCAGGTGCCACCATGCCATTGGGCTGGGCAGGCCAGGCAGGATTTCAAGAACAGCTCTATATGGCCTGAGCTTCCCAGGTCCTCTCTCCCAGCTCTGGGTGCTGGGTTACTAAGAGCACTGGTGTCCCCTCCCAGTCCCCCAAACTCATCAGGAGCATCCCTCACAGGCAGTCCCACTCTGGCCAGTCCCGTGCACCAGTGACTGTCCATGCCCACTCCTGAGAGCAGAACCCCTCAGCTGCCCTCCCCCCCTTCCTCCACGTGCTTTCTTCTCCATCCAGCCCACATCTCTCCCAGCACTGCCAAGCTTTTTACCAGCCATCTGACGGTGTGCAGGGAGATTAGGATTAGGAGGCAGGGAGGCAACCTCCCCTCCCCTTCCGGTAAGTCTCCTCCCAGCTGAGAGGTCGGTGCAAGATGGGTCTGTACCTGTGGTACCCGGGAGCTGCAGCCACTGCACCCATCAGAGACCCATCGGCTGGTGCAAGGGGACCCTGGGGGCTGCAGTGTTCTTGGGAGGGTGGGCTCCATGAAACAAGCCCGCAGGGGTGCAGGGGTGGCGGGTGGCACCCCGCAGCAGCCAGGACACTCCTGGGGGCACCCAGGCACGCAACTCTGGTTTGCAAAGTCTGTCCTTTCCTCTCTCTCTTTCTATCCTGCCTCTTCTCTCCTCCCTCATGTCTCCGTGTGTGGTGTCAGGGGCAGGCGGTGGGGGTCGTGCTGTCGGGAACCCTTTGCCAGCTGCCACAGCTGGATCCTCACGGCTCTTCAGTCACCGAGTTCCCCCAGGCCCAGGGTGTCCTGAGGAGTCTGGGGCAAGAGGGAAGTAGGGGTGGGGCCCCCCTGGCAATGCCACCCCAGGCTCTGTAGGAGGGGTGGCAGTGTCCACGCTGTGGCCACTGCCTGCCCTGGAAGCACCTTCGCCGGGGCTGATGCTCCCGGGCTGCCCAAAGCCTTCTGCTGGCTGGGTCCCCGGGAACGAGCCCGGGCTGTATGGGGGTGCTGGGCTGGGCCACCTACTGAGGGTCAGGAGCTGGTGCTTGCACTGGGAAGGAGAACCCCGGCCCCAGAGCATCCCAGCCCCTCTGCACTGTGTGTGTGGTGTGAGAGCGTGAGTGTGTGTGAGGGAATGTGAGTGTGTGTGTGTGGAGTGTGAGAGTGTGTGTGTGGTGTGTTGGGTGTGTGAGTGTGTGTGTGTGTGTGTGGTGTGTTGGGGGTGTGTGGTATGGGTGTGTGCAGGAACACTCTTCTGGGTGCGTGTGTCGCTGTGCCCACAGACCAGAAGTCCTGCCCCTCAGTTACTGGGTGAACAGGCTGGGCAGTGGTTTGCTTCTTACCAGCATGTGGGAGAACCAGTCTCTGTGCTCGTTCCCAACAACCCTGCACCAGCATTGCCCTGGTGCCCAAGCAGCCCAGCCTGCTGCAGGGGAGCCGAGGGTTAGCTCGAGTTGGGCAGTTTGCCTCCAGATTCTAACTGCCACAGCCTTGGGCCCATCCCCAGGAGGCAGCAAAATTCCCCAGTCCTGAGGTTTGGCCCAGATTTCCTGGCCCAAGACGTGTAAGGTGCAGTGAGGTGGGGCACAAATGGGTAAGTCCCTCAGGGTCCGCATGTTTCCCTGGACATCCATCTGCTGCCTCTGCCCCTCAGAAGTCACGCTGTCTTGTCCACGAGCCCAAATGACAGTGGGTGTCAACCTGTCCTTCCCTTCCCGTGTGCTCCTCCTCTTGTCCCCAGTTTCCATCTCACTCTTTCTTCTGTGTCTGTGTCTTCTTCTGCAACCATCCTTCCCTTCCCTCTCCCTCCCCCCCCCCCCCCCCCCCCCCCCCCCCCCCCCCCCCCCTCCCCCCCCCCTCCCCCCCCCCCCCCCCCCCCTCT
>WTSP01012105.1:0-47213 GCA_025331215.1 Actenoides lindsayi
AAGAAAGTGGGAGGAACGGGCAGAGGGGGAGGAGGGCGAGAAGGGGGGGAAAGGAAGGAGGAGGGAAGGAAGGAAGGAAGGAAGGAAGGAAGGAAGGAAGGAAGGAAGGGTGGGTTCCTGAAAAAAAAAATAAATCTCAATAGTGTTTATTTGTTTATTTTACCTGTTGTACGACCGGAGGCATACAGGGACAAGACAGCCTGGATTGCCACATACATAGCAGGTACATTGAAGGTCTCAAACATTATCTGAGTCATCTTCTCACGATTAGCTTTAGGATTCAAGGGGGCTTCTGTGAGCAAGGTAGGGTGCTCCTCAGGGGCCACACGAAGTTCATTGTAGAAAGTGTGGTGCCAGATCTTTTCCATATCGTCCCAGTTGGTGATGATTCCATGTTCAATGGGATATTTCAAAGTAAGGATGCCTCTCTTGCTCTGAGCTTCATCACCCACATAGGAATCTTTTTGACCCATACCAACCATAACACCCTAAGAGAAGAAGATACAGAAAAGCATTATTTGAGGAAGACAACATTATCGAGCCCAAACAATGACATCAGACAACTATTCTCTTTTCCAGAGAGGTACAAGCAATCACACGACTGAAAGGTTGTTTAGGAAAAGAAAAGAGCAGCATTAAGACAACAGAATTTGAAGGTTTCTCATCAAGTTCTTCTTTTTTCTTTTAATCAGATGAAAATGTTTCCCCTTCCCTGCCTTTTAATGCACCTCTTATTATTTTCAATTCCTTTTTTCTGGTCCAAAATTTTGACTGAAAGTAAACTCTACAACATCATGAACAGGAAATGATACAGAGAGATATACTAAGTGTTTATAAACAAGAAGACAAAGAGGGAAATTAGCCTTCTCACGAAGGAAGATACTCCATATTACTGTGGAGCCTCAACAAAAACTTCTTCATAATAAGAAAACACAAATTGCAAAAGCTTTAGTTTGAAAAAAAAAAATAAAAGAAAAAATGCATTACAATCTTTTTACAAAGGAAATTATAGGAGGAAAAGTACCATCTTTTCTGTGAACTGTTTTAACTGAGACAAAGGAGAAGAAAAGTGACACAGGAACAGGAACAAGGAGTCTTAGAGAGCAGTAAGAAGGTAAGATCAGAGACAGACAGAAGTAGTAATGGAAAGGAGGTGGTTTGTATGTGAAACATTGGCCAGTATGGGTGGAAAGGGCCTTAAACAAACTGCATGGTGTGGAAATTCATCCAACGGAGATGCCTTTGAACTAGCATCAGCATTAGATCTGGCCTACAGGATGGAGCGGGCAGCAGCTTTGTAGGAAGCTGTGTTTGGGCTCATTAGGAGAAAGAACAGGGTGCGAGTCAACAGGAAAGTTGGTGAGTTAGAAATAGCTGGGGGAAAGGGAGAAAGTGATGGAAAGGAGCTAAGGGACAGCCAAACAGGGAACTTGAGGGAAGCACTGGAGGGACCTGGAAATGTGTGGTTAGTACTGCTGCAAGAAGCGAGCAGAGGGAAGAGCGGGATATTTGGGACAGGACAGAAGAACTAAGGAGGGAACGAGCGGATAGGAGCGACTCCTGGAGAGAGAGGGAAGGTTTTGTCCTGCCTCCGTATTTACCTGGTGCCGCGGGCGGCCGACGATGGACGGGAAAACGGCCCTGGGGGCATCGTCGCCGGCAAATCCCGCCTTGACCAGCCCGGAGCCGTTGTCGCACACCAGTGCGGTGGTCTCCTCGTCGTCACACATGTTCGGAGGGAGGCACGGACCTGAAAAACAGTGCAGCGGCTCGTTCTGACACCCGCGGACAGCGCGGTGCCTTCCCGCCCGCCATCCCGGAGCGCACGGGTGGCGGCGGCGGCACCGGCATACCGACAGCTGCCGGCAGGAGCGGGAAATTTGACTCGTCCCGGGAGGATGCTCGATGGCTCAGCCACGCTCGTGGGCAGGGCTTTAAAGGAGATCCATCAGCCGCTTTCTTCCTCGCGCTTCAAAAGTGCCCCAGCATGCAGGACGCTCATTTATGGCATCATTAGCGGTACCCTCAGGCCATAGAGAGAAATGGAAGGGAAAGCGTTTGAAATCGGAGAGACTGGTCCTGCCTCGAGCACTTCATCGCTGGCGGGGCGTCGCTCCCCGCCGGGCCGCGGCGGCTGGCGCCGCGCAGGGGGGCGGCCGGGGACAGGGGTCTGTCCCTGGCAGAATTAACACTAAGCCGGGAACTGCACAGGCAGAGCAGCGGCTGTACCTGCACGACCAGCATCCGCTGCCCGCCGGTGTCCCGGTCCCGTCCCGTCCCATCCCTCCCTGTCCGTCGGCCCCCAGCCGGCGCTGCTGGGGCCACCGCGCTACTCACCAGACCAGCACCAGCGGCGGGGGGGGCTGCGGAGGAAAGCCTGGGTGCCGGCTCGGTGGAAACGCCCCAATTTATACCCCCCCCGAGGGCCAGCGTCGGCCAGGGCCGCCGCGGGACGGGGCAGCCACCTTCTCCTTATTTGGTCGGCTCCGCGCCATTGAGCGGCCGCGCAGCCATGAATGGAGCCCGGCCAGCCCCGGCGCAGCCCAGCCGCCCGGCCCATGTAAGGCAGGCGCGGGGCAGCGCGCCCCCGGCCCGCCGCATGGCCAAATAGGGAGCCCCCCGCGGCCCCTCGGGGGCCTGCGCGGCCGCCCGCGGTCACGGCGCCCCTCGGGGAGGCCCGGGCCGGGACCGGGGGTGGCCGTTGGGCGCGGGCGCTCTGGGCAAAGCCCGGCGGCCCGGGCCCCGGAGCCGGGCCGAGCCGCCGCCCCCGCCGGGGCGCTGAGGGTCGAGCCGCGGTTACCAGCGGGGATACCGCGGGGGCGGGGGGAGCGGACCCCGCCCCGCCGCGCGGCGCGGCTGTGACGCAGCCGGGCTTGTGCGCGCGGCCCGTCTCGAGCGCGACCGTTGAGGGCGGGTGCTCGGCCGGGCGAGAGCAGCTGGGGCGGCCTGCGCGGCAGGGGCGGGCGGCGGCGCGCTGAGCTGTGCCGCGCCGAGCCGAGCCTCGCCGAGCCTCGCGTTCCCTTCCGAGGAGGCTGGAGAGGGAATGTGCCGCTGGGCTAGAAGAGCATGGGCTAAGAAACGCTTGTGCAGGCGTCTCGACACGGGTACTTTTGTCCAGGCTTTGCTGTGATGCGTTAGCGGTTCAGTGGCTCGGCCGCAGCGCTGCGCTCCCTCTGGGAGATGGCGTTGCAGCCAGAGGGAACACACGCAGAAGCGAGAAGATCCCGGTTGGGATGAGCCGTGTTTGAGGGGTGACAGGCCATGGTGCTGAGAGGCTGTGCTTCAAGGGTATCTTCTGGGGGCGTGCTCACCAAACACAAGGGCCAGGTAGCAGAAGAGGAGGTGGTTGGAGGATAACCCGGAAGGAGGAAAGTCACTTGAGTAGGAACGCATCTGAGAGTGGAAAGTAGTCAGGATTCAAACAGCGTACTCTCCTTTGCAAATGCTGGAATAGCCGGCTGAATGCGCTGGTCTGAACTCCGTTGCTGTGTGCCGTGTTTTTCTTACACCACAGCAAGACCTTGAGAGCTGCGGACTGTGTTCCTGGGCCGTTTTATGCCAAAATGCAGCAGTGCATACCTGCCAGATGAGGCTCCTTTTCTCTGTGATGTCTCTCGTAAGGTGTTGGTAATGCACCTAGTACCAGGGTATTCCATATTTAGCTTAGGGTTGATACTCTGCGGGTAGCTTGCTGTTGCAGGCCTCTCTTTGTAGAAGTCTTAAAAGACTGTGAAACTCCTGGTTTGCATTACAAGTGATGAACACTGTACAGGCATAATTAATTTGCATGCCTCTGCTACTTCAAGAAAAGAACAACGAGAAATTAGGGGAGAATGTCAAATGAGAGGGATTGAGGGGAGGAGAAGGATAAAGCCTGGCAGTCAGAGGGTAGATCATTATGCAGGCTGCTGGGGAAAAAGTTTGATTTAAGAGTGTAAAGGAAAGGTGAAGTAAGTTGAAGCTGGAGAGGTTTGAGCGAATCAGTTCTGTAATGCATCCTAAAGTGGAGTGTTTTGTGCAGATAGGGTGAGGTCTAAATCGTTTTATACTGATGTGGATTCTTTGGCTTACCAGTTTAAGAATGCTGTGAGAGTTCTTTTGATCTGCCAGTTTGCTGTAAGAAAGCGAATTCCTGGTGTAATGTCTGTGTAGAGACATACATTGATATACCTATTGGGAGACTTTCTGACTTTCACACACAAATATTTAGGAAAAACAAAGACTTATTAATTACCATTGTCATCTTAAGATTTTCTTTACCATACCATTGGGTGTGTTTATATGTGTGTGAGTTGCTGAAAAATCTGTGTGAAAAATCATCTCTCTTTAAGTACTACTGTAAGCAAAATAATACATTTTTCATAAACTCCTGAGTTGTTAAGGCCTCGTTCCAGTCTCTTTCAAGTGCTCTGCCTTGTTTCTAATTTGACTGTTCAAGTTGTGTTACTGTACAGTCAGTAGACTGGTTAGTGGGTAGCTAAACTCTTAGACTAAAAGAAAATGAGGGAGTCCATAAAACACACAAATGTAACTCTCTAAAATATTTTTAGCAGAGACTCTCCAAGTGAATGAGAACTTCTTTCTACGGAACTGAGGTGAAGAACTTCACCATGGGTCAACAAATTTCAAACCACACACAAACTGTAATTAACAAGTTGCCAGAAAAAGTAGCAAAGCATGCCTGTTTGGTTCAAGAAAGTGGTTTCCTAACGTATGAAGAGTTTCTGGGAAGAGTAGCTGAACTTAATGATGTGTAAGCCTTACTTTGTTTACTTCTTTTCTTCATGTTTTACAGAGACCTTGTATGCAATATGTTCTCATGTGCTGGCTAAGCCAGAACTGCCCAGCTGGCTTTGAAAGGTTTCCTTCAGTTGTTAAAGTTTCTATAAAGATGCAGTGCTGCTTCTGCTCTGCCCGTTCCTTTTGGTAGGAAGCAGCAATACTAGCCCCATAAAGACAGCACAGCTACACTAGGAGGGTAGTACCTGAGCCAGATCTGTTTGTGACCTCCTCTCACACCTCCGTGGACGTGCCGTGCTGTTTCTCATTAAAGATCAGACGAACCTTGCTGTCTGAAACCGGTGACCAGGATCATCCCAAACAAAAGGCTGCACAGATAAGGCTTTTCTTAGCCTGCCTTCTGTTTGACTGATACATTGACTGTGGAAAGAAATGAACAAAAAAGCAGAGTTGTCATTTCCCCCCAATATTTATGTTATGATATGAAGTGTACATGCTGAAAGGGGCCTGTGTAGTGTGTGGGTTTTGGTAGTGTTTGATTTTTAACTATAATGTGAATTTATGTTCTGTTTAGAAATTGTCCTGTAAGAGTGTCATACTTTTATGAATGACCTTCAAGAAGAGATAGCTGTCTTCTGGGTAGACACATAAATAGATTGTGAAGAACATTATGTTTTGCCTGAGATTCTAAGCATATCTCAGTGTAATTACCTCCAAAGTATCATTGTTTAAGGGTTCTTTTTTGATTTCCATATAGTGTTTACTTCAGCCTGAATGTAACATAGTGTCTTGTGATTCTTAGAGAATAGACCTTTGTGTCTGTGCTACATTAAAAAAAAATAATGAAAAATCCCAGGGTCACCTGAAGCTTTCATCTGACTGCTTCACAATTTATATACTAACAAAAATTCACCTCATCTGCATGTGTTGATACTTGCATGCTTTTTTTACATTCATGGTAAGAAGAATACCCTTTTGAGGTTGGACCACAAGATTGTATGGCTGCTGTAGTAAACAGTGAAAGTATATATAAGTGAAAATGTCTGTAAAGGACACTTGCTGATGCCAGATCAAAAGACTTGCACATCATTTTGTGAAATTCACTGTGCAATTTAAAATGAAGTGGGCTGTGTGGTTTATATTTCATGACAGGCTAAGAAGGTCATTACTCTTTAATGTCTTTGGGCCGGATTGATAAAATCTCTTTAAGGGTAAAGAGCACGTAGGTGAACAATAAATAATGCCACAGTGGCTGAGGTTGCTGATTTGTGTATGTCTAGCACATGGTGTAAACTGATGTTTCTTTATTTCAGTACCGCAAAGTTGGCTTCTGGACAAGACAAACATCTGTTATTTGAAGTGCAGCCTGGTTCTGATTCTTCTGCTTTCTGGAAGGTGGTTGTTCGGATAATATGTACTAAAGTAAGACTTGGAAATTTTTATTTGGTGGGGGTTTTGTGTACAGGTTTTTGAGGACTGTCACTTCTACTTGTAAAGTCCAGCACCTTCTACATGTATTTTGAGCGTGCATTCTGATACAGATGATGTATTCAAGGATAATATTTGTGGTAAATTAAATCTAAATTGTGAGTTTCTACAAAAAGCAGGTTAACAAAAACATTTTCGTAACTCAGTGTAAAGGAATGGTATCTTCCAGTGGAGCTCTTACAGCCCAGTAGTTACAAATTCAGATGATTTGTGAGGTCAAGTCATGGTAATCGAATAGTAGAAGAAACTGGGAACTATGTAGTTTGATAGCTGTAGAAGTTAGTCAGCAGTTCCAAGCACTATCAGTTGAGCTAGTGTAACTATATATTTAGATTCCTTAGAAAATCAATCTAAAGGTTAAATGTTTAACTTGGTTTGGAGACTACTACAAAACGTAGTAAGTTTACTCTTTCTAACAGGAATTTTTCCCTCTGTGTCCTATCAGACATCCTTAAATGGTCCTAGATCCACTGAGCAATCTTAACATGCAGTTTCAACCAAGCCAACTCTCAAACTTGGTTTGAAAGTAACAGTTTATAATTTTGTGTTTGCTCTAGGTTTTCATGAAGGCAGCCATCATTGTAGGTTATTTTAAGTTCAAATATCAAATGACTGATTATTTTCTTCTTTGTTCTAAGGTTAGCCCACATTTTTAGGCATTAGGTCCCTACTCATAAATTAATCCATTTGAGTAGTGATGGTAACTGTCTTACCCAAAAAATGTAGTCCTAACTGGGATGGTCCTCATGATGAAACAGTTGTGTTTGCAGATCTCAGCTCTTAGTGTAGCAAACTGCAATTTGCTACCTTAGTGATGGGTGCTTGGGTGGGTGGCTACTGCCATGAGAATTGCACCGTATTAAAGTAATTTTGAGCAATGTCAAGTAAAAATCTGATGTGTAATTGTAAACAATTCTTATATCTTAAGATAAATAAAACAACTGGCATCGTGGAAGCTTCAAGAATCTTGAACTTGTATCAGTTCACTCAACTTTATAAAGACATCACAAGTCAAGCAGCCGGAGTTCTTGCACAGAGTGGTACTTCTGAGGAAGCTGCTGAGAGTATGATGTCTGTGTCATCTTGTCAGGCCAGCTTGTGGATGGGAAGGTATTTTGATCTACTTTAACTTCTGACCACAGTTACAACATAAATATTTTGGAGGTTTTGTGTAAAACCTGAGCTGCAAACCCCTAATTACTGAAACTGCATGCTCTTGGCAGATGCGGACTTTGTATCATCACAAACATGAAAATCACACCATCTCTTGTACCGAGAGAGCAAAATTCTGTTACCGTATCTTAGCTTCAGAACAATGGTTTCAATAATCAGTGCTAATATAAACATGGTATAAGTTGAATCTCCTGAATAAGGAAACAGGAGGAAATGGAATCAGCTGCAGCTACAAATCTAGGGGGTTTGACAGTGTTTGTTTAAACAGATTTTGTTATTGTTCCACTTAAACTTTCTCTTCCTCTTTTGCATTTTGGCATGTGAAAGTTCCCATCTGTTGCCACTAGAAACTCATCAATTATAGTAATAATTTAACTTAGAAGACTGGAAAAATGTGAACTGTCTCACACATGTTGACATCCTGCTTTGTTAACTAGAGGAAACGCAAAAGACTGAGGTCAACACCTGCAATAACTTCAGTTCAGACTGAGCGTAACAGCAAGAAGCTTGTCACCCTTTCCCTGTGTGGAAATGTTGCTACCAGTAATTCCTTAATTGTAACTTTCTGAATTAGCTCAGAGTTCTAACTGAGTTTTAAGTGAGATGGAGATAGGATTTACAAGAAGTAATAAGTGGTATAGTTTTCTTTATCAGCCAGTGCAGAGCTGGAAGCCAGGTATTTTAGCCAAACAAGTTGCTGAGCTAGTTAACTGTCTAGATTGTTACACTCCAGCTGTTAGAACGAGAAAGAGGTTGGCTATGTTGCTATTCTACAGATAGAGCCCACTGGTTTTCCTAAGTCAGGACTATGGAACATGTTCTTTAATTTCCTGTTTCTCCTGTTTGGGAACAAACAATCCTAAATTATTGGCTCTTCTAAATTATCAAAGTGCTAGAATTAGGTAGCAAATTGTGGACGTGTTTGGGAAAGTGTATTTTCCTGCTCTTTCTCAAAGGTTATACTAGATTATACTCAAAGGTTATACTAGAACGTACATCTATTTGGAAATGGCATTTACTTCAAACAAACCCCAGATGTTTATGCAAAACAACTTCATATATTGCTAAAGTCAATGAGTAGGTACAAGGGTCCCTAGGTGAATGTCTTTTTCCATTTTCAGACTTTGAGTTGGGGAGAGGGGCATCCTTTCTGTTTGCCAGCTTCATTGCTTGAGGTAGTGTTAATGACAAATATCAACAACAAAAAGTATACTCTTCTAGTGTGCTGGTGGTGTACTGGAATGTAGTGAGCTTGTATCTTGTCCATGTTTTTCAAGTCATTAAGGAAAATGCAGGCTCAAGCACCTTCAAGTATTTTACACCGAGGAGATCTTCTGTTTGTTTTTCCATGAATCCCTGCCATTTGCCTAAATTCTTCTCATCTTTAGATATTTTTCAGCTCTGTGTCAACTGTGACTGTCCAAAAATAGCAAATATTGTCTGTTTCATTCTTCTTCTTATCTTAACTTCTTCCACCGGAATAATGCCCTATTTCTCTAGAACATCCATTTCCTATTCGGGGCATTCCAAGATACCCACAAGTGCTTTATGCTTTCTGATAATGAAGGGACAAATATTTCCTTAGTTTGTCACTCTTGTATTTTTTTCAGAAACTTGGTCCTATGGCTAAATACTATATTCTAGAAGCTTCATAAATAGGGCATCTGCTTCAAGTATAATTGCTTGTATATACACCAGCAAATTTCAGTCGAAGATTAGCACTCAGAGTTGGGGAGGGAAATGGAAAAGGAGCAAGTCCAAAGAACATGGTGAGCTAATCAAAAGGGAGTTCTTTCACAAATTCTTGTCCTCCCTGTATGCGACTCACTATCTGTAATTCTACAAAAAAAATAATCTCCTAGCATTCTAAGGTAATTTCTCAAAAAGCAAATGGAAAAAGTGCTGAAGTATCATCACTCCCAACCCCCTTCAAGAACACCTAGAAGCTTAACTGGGAAAGCTATGGTAACAGTCAACTTGAGAGAGAGTCCTCATTTGAAGGATCAGTTGTGAGGAATGTATTACAGGGTAAAACCAGGCCTTTTAATGCAGGGAGCAGTTTGGTTCTTGGCATTTTGATGGCCTGTGGAATTTGTGAACGTGTGTTCTAGCAGCCAGCCTCTTGAGGTGCATGTTTTTACCTAGGATATAACCCAAACCACAGAAAATCAACAAAGTTCATTATGGAGTAGGTCAGCTTGACAGATTCTTCTGACATTCATGTAAACAGTGTTTCTGGTTTATTGCCCAGTCAGGTGATACGTAACAGTTACAACTTCTCACACTTCCTTGTTGATATTAAAATGGATTTGCATAACCCTTCGCAACACCAATAGCACCACATGATGCAAAAAATAAATGTGTATGGTAATACAGTTTAGTTCATTTACTACTCTGTTGGTAGTTGGTCTGCTGACCCAGGGTGGGACAATGTAACTAGTTCATTCACAGAATTCCATGTTTCTTGCAGATAAGTGCAGGTGTTCCTTTCTGTCCTTCACTAATATGAAAAATGTAGTAACTCCTTTCATTACTGGGACATCAATATAAAACTTACTAGTTGTCCTGGAGAAAATACTGTCCTCTCTTCCACAGGGTTAAACAGCTGACAGATGAAGAGGAATGCTGCATCTGCATGGATGGGCGTGCGGATTTGATCTTGCCGTGTGCTCACAGCTTCTGCCAGAAATGCATTGATAAATGGTAATACATATTAAAGAATACTCATTATTTTATAGTACATACTGGTTATCTGACATGTGTCAGTTTGGTCTGACAGATTCCTCAATTTCCATATAATATCTGAAGATACTTGCAAGTTAATGTAGATATGATACGTAACAGCTTGAGTAAAATCAAACTGCAGCAGAAGCAGAAACGGATTTCAGGATTTGTAAACATCTTCTGAAGAATTCCATTTTGGAAAGAGAGTAGTGAAAGTGCTTTTCAGCATTTGTTTTCTAATTTCTTCTCTCTTTCTTCTTGCAAAATTAAATTACTGTATTTGTGCTTAAAAGTTAGAGAAGACAGGATATAGTCTGATGCTGGCATGTTATGCTTCACAAATTCTCATTAAAAGCTTCTTTTGAAGGAAAAAAAATAGTTTGCAAGACTATGCAGGTAAGTTGGTTTGTCTTACCAAGCTTATTTGGGAAATAAGTATCTGAGGCATTTTTTTCCATGTGTCATGCTTTCCTTTGAAATAAATAACATACATTTTTCTAATTTAGATATATCAAACTTTTCCAGGAAAATATTTCTTCTCAATAGCAACACCTTCAAATTTATGTGTAACAGGTATCTTACAATATATGTTCAGCTTCATAGTAAACTGAACGGCTTCTGCATCTGTCTGATACACCAGTTATTGGAAAATTAAGAGAGAAAAAATGGCTTTGTGAAGGAGTGTGGCTCTTCTCTGACCATTCAGAATACCTGCAAGGATTAGGCAGGTGGTGTGGCAGTCTAGCATTAGGTGATACGGATATTCTCAGTTAAAGGCTTTTTTTGATTAGCTAATATGAATAGTTTTACATTTAAGTCATGTAATTTGTGCATAAGTTGCTCTGTGGCTTTTCCAGAAACTTATCATGGAAATTACTCTTACAACACCATGCTCCCACAAGGAAAAAATGTAGTGAAAATCTCTGGATCTTAGAGTATAGCTTTCTTTTCTGGAGAAATGTATTAACATCTATCAGCACACAGGGCTTAGTTCTCTCCATCAACAACAAAGGGAGCCAAAATACCAAACTCTCAGGTAAACATACAGAATTAGATGAGAAGAGCCAGCCCAGAATTCATCAGGTTTTTGACCCTTGACTGTGATGGAGAGTGGATTATATTCTACTTTGGCTAATCAATCAGCTGAACTCTTAACTAAGTTCCAGTTACACAGTTCTTTTTTTGGTACATCTCTTCTTAAACTAGGCATGTAACAGAGGCTTCCAGCTCAGAAGCATAACTCTTTGGGGCCCCTGAATTCACCAGTGGAGGGGAATAGAAACCTGAGGGACCAATTCTAAACTTCAGTGGGCTGAACAACCCAGGAAAAGGATTCCTTTTCCTCTTTCTCTAGGAAGCTTGTGAGGACTGGTTCCTGAAGTACTTCAGTTGAGTATCTAAAGATAGGAAGAATTCATTTAGAGCAAGGATTTCCATTTAAACGTTCTGGACTGCTAGCTAGATGCATTCTGTTTAACCTGAGCAAACTCGATTATGAGGAACATCACTCCAAGTTTGTCACTCAAAGAATGGAGCTACATTCAGAATTTTTGGCCAGTCTTCCTCACAAAGAAGTAGTTTTTAAACAAACAAAATATATAGGTGGTCTAATCCAGTTAACCTGATCATTCTTGAAGTTCTCCCTGGATCATTGGTTTTGATTATTTGTTGTTGTTGTTGTTGTTGTTGTTTTGGGGCTCTTGTGGCTATTTCTGGCCAGGAAGAAACTATCAATGAAAAATACACATTTCTCTGGCTTCCTAACAGGAGCGATCGTCACAGAAGCTGTCCTGTCTGCCGTCGGCAAGTGACTGGGGCAAGTGATTCTTGGGTGGTCTCAGATGCGCCTACAGAAGATGATATCGCTACTTATATACTTAACATGGTAGATGAGGTGGGCCAGCCTCACAGACCCTGACACTGGCCACCAAGCTGATGATAGCAGAAGCACTTGAAGCTTTCGTTTTCAGGACCGTCTGTTTTACCTCTCGTTGCCGTTCTTCCACAGGCTGTCTTTCACTTCTTGGCTGCTGCGAATCTACGCTGCTCTTTCCAAAACACACGGCGGACGAGCCGCTGTATCTGTGCGCAGTCTTAATTATTAATCTGTACTTCCAGTAAACTCTTTGGTCATTAGAAAGTTTATTTTAACAACGTTTGATATCAATTAACAGTTCGACTACTAGATGAAGCAATTTCTAACAGCACAACTACAACAGCTAACTGCTGTTTGAACATCACAGTGTACTGCTACAGAAGATGAACCCTGTCAGGTGGCTTGACTTCACAGTCCTTACCCTTACAAGCACTCCCTTTTAGTTTCGTGACAAATGTGAATAAAGGTGATGAGTTACCACTTGTGATTGTTAATTGCAAATTTTACTACTGAAACTTGAAGATATCCCACTGCCTGTTCTTCCGTAGCCAGTTACTGCTGCTTGTAGTGTTTGCAGACACTGATTTCAATCTGATCTGTTAAGAGTTTTAGTATTAATTATATTAAATCTGTTTTGGAGAGTGTAGGCAGCTCTGGAAGTGTACCTGTGCACTTCTCTTTATTCCTCTAACAAGACTGTCTCTTAGAATATTTTTTAAAATACAGTATTTATCGTAGTCTTCTTAACTTGGAAATATTAAACAATTTCATATGCAATCCTAAAATAAAAAGTAAATCAGTTTCTTTATAGTTTTTTGAACAGGAACAGCCAAAATGAGTTTTAAACATTAGGCACATCTGAAGAGCATTACTTTATTTGAATTGGCAGTTAAGGTGTAGCTTAGTGTGATGCTGTGGTTTTATCTGCTTCTCTTGAGTTTTTGAAGGGATGAAAACAGCGTTATAAGGTATACTAAGAGTTATGAGGTGATAATCTTAAGTAAGGGTGCTGTGCTTTATATCTACAAGTGCAATATGCTTTCATGTAGCAGAGAGAAACCTCTACTGTAATAATGTTGTTTGCGGTGAGCTGTGCATGTGACAACCTAGGAATAGGGGTGTAGCAACTGGAGTGCAGCAGTGCATATCTGTGTCTAGACTAAAATCTTCAGAGAGCTGAGGTTAGACAGTCTAAAACTGGTAGTATTCATGAAACTCATCTTAAGCCTCTTGCATAAATAGTGTTATGGAAATCAACTGCTGTTGTAGAGAATTAGTTAATGTTTTTGGGTTTTTTTTAATATATACTAGAAAATACTACTCTTTTAACTTCAGGCTATTGAGGGAGAAATACTCGAGTGTAACATTTGAGGGAATATCAGCATAAATCTTGCTTGCACTAAGACTGCATTTTTAATTACCAGACTTGTTAAAATTTGATGATGCTGTAAGGCTAAGGCTTTTTATCAGACAGGTTCTGAAGTAAAAGGTGTGTGCATACGTAGATATGCACATTTGGGTTATTTATCTGAATTGGCTACATTATAATTTAATTACATTGGTATTCTGTTATACTTCCATTTGTTAAGGAAATCCATAGTGTATGGCATCCATTTGAGCTTGGCTTATGGCACAGTCGTCAAATTTATCACAGATATCAAGACAGATAAGCAATCTACTCTCCTTGTGTGTATCATCTAAGAGCCAGTATGGCTTAGTGTGTAAATCTGTATTTATCTATTGAAAAATCCACTTGTGAATGTATATAGCTTAGAGCTATTTTTTTCCCTTTGTTAATCCTGCGATATCAATGAGGTAGTCTTCAGAAAACGTATGGATTGTTTGGTTGCATAAAGACAGTTATTGTTTGGACTGAAAATTGTTAATGGTCAGGGACTTTCCACTAAATTATTTGCAAATATTGCTAATGGCACACCAGTTCAGTTGCATTTTACTTTTTGAGCTTGCATTAGTCCATGTTCAGAACTTTAAAATAACCTTTGAATTTTTTAGACTTTTTATATGACTGGAACAGAAAGAGCATCTAAATTGAAGCTTCAAGCTAACTTTATTTTTCAAGTATTTCAAGAATTATACTTCTGAACTGAGATTTTATAAGTTGACTTTCTGCTGAGAACTAACATGAACTTCCTAAAATTTTTTTGTAATGATTCAAACAGGTTGTTAATTGCAGCATAATGACACTTGCATTTACAATATAAACTAAGGCACAATATATTTAAATAGTGAAGAAGTAAACTTTGTATTCTGTACAGCTTTTTTAATTAAGTTGCTGTAATTCTCACTGCTGTGATGTAGGTACTGTAATGCGTGCCTTGTAAAATACATGTACTGTATGTTATATGGGTAATGGGTATGTCAACACTGAAAAACTAGCAATTTGATACTGGTTGGTATTGTCTAGTCTGAAGTGCTGCATTTAGCACACAGTTTTGGAAGAGAAAAAGGAATCCTATTGGCTGGGACACGTGGTAAAGGGTTCCAGAAGCTAGACCTTGAAAATGTGAATTACTGTGGATAGTTATTGGTGGAGGGCATTAGAACAAACTAAACTTTCTTGTGCTAAGTGAAGTTTTCTTACAGGTTTAATGTGAAATTGTAATTTAAACATTGTAGGTTCATATTAATAGCTAAGGACATTCCAGAATATTAAACTTCGTGTATGAATTGTGCAATAAAGTTACTTTGGAAGAAATGTCAAAGTTCTTTTAAGCTTAAGGAATCTTTTGGCTTTAATCCCATAGGAGTCTGAAAACTGAGTTTTAATCTCAATCCAATTCCATTGTACGGGTAGTGTAGTTAAAAGTATGCCCCTCTGAGTCGTATGTCTCTTCAACTTTGAAGTGTGATATTAACAAAGTAGAATCGTAGAGTGATTTGGGTTGGAAGGGACCTTACAGATCTAGTTCCACCCCCCCTGCCAAGGGGGGTAGCTTAAATGCAGCTCTGCAAAAGACAAGACTCACTCTGATCCTTCTATATTTATTTTGTCAAACAAATCCATTGGAACGTTCTGCTGTGATGGGAACAATTAAACAACTCTGCTTCTTCAAAGGACAGTATTGAGGAGCAAGCTTCTTTGGGGAAAGGACATTGGTTTTTGTTTGGGTTTTTTTTTTCAGAGAAATGTGATTTCTGTTTTCCCCAAGTATTTTAGATCTTAAGAATGCTAAGGTTTAGAGTATTCTTTCTTCTCAGATTTTCCCTGGTTTTTTTTAGTAAGAATTGAAGTATATGATTAATGTAATTATTTCCTCTGTCTAGTTACTTGGTTTATCTGTTTGGATCTTTCGAAGCCAAGTGAGAAGTGGGAGAGGAATTCATTAACAGATCAGGGAATTAAAATTGGAAAACTTAATCAGTTGACAGACACATCAGAAGGTAGGTGTACTTGAGGAGTTAACAAATGTATTTAATAGGTTTCAAGTTTAGACACTATTAATGTAATATGCATGTTTCTTTTTTTTCAAGTGAGAAATGGCATATTTAACTTGCATATATTTCCTTTCAAGAGAAATCTTTAGATAAATGTTTTCTAATCCATATTTGTCCATACTTTTTTAAATTTTGTATCCACTAAATGCACATTCTGTTACTGAGGCAATTATATTGTGACTAATATTACAGTGTTTAATTATTTTGGTTTTCTGTTGTTAAAGCATTCTTGAAGATAACTTACCATAAGGTTTTATCCTCACCTGTTTTAAGTGGGTGAATGTAATTCTGCATTCTTATAAGTGTGTCTTACAAATTAGTAATTTCAAAACTGATTTAAGTGTCATTTCTTCAGGTGTTTGGTTCTAAGGCCTAGAATTTATTATACAGAAACATACTCTAAACACTGAACATTCTTTTCCTGGTGCTACTTGTAGCTGAAATTAACCTGAATGGGAGTGTGTTCCTTTCCAGTAACCACAGTTCACAAGCAGCTGGTACTGTGTTTTGCTGTGAACTAGCCCTGTTCCAATGAAGGTTATGTCTGTGAGGAATCCGACAACACATTCTACTTCAGTATCTGAGCTGCCAAAATGTTCTTTAGCAGATGACTGCTTACCTATTGTTTACCTCACTAACCTAACTATTTGAGTTAAAATATTAAACACTGGCTATGGGGTTTTTAGGCCTGAAATTTAGAAAACATTACCATTTTGTGAACTTGGATGGAACTTCACCCAGTATGCGTCGGGTGGAATGAAGAATACTATCCAACAGGTAATTAAACGAGCACTCTTCTCTGGTTCAAAGTGCTGTTTAAAAATACAAGATGGTTTTATGAATTAAGCGTAAATAAGTCACAAAGTTGCCCTTCTGGAACTTGATTGAACGAGGAACAAGGTAGTGTTTTGATAGAACAGTCTATGCTTCCATGCTAATGTGGTTCCAGCCCTCTTCAAGGGACCTTCCAAATTTATTTTTCCTGTGAGACTAGCCCTTAGTCACGGGCAATGCATTAGTGCTGTTGATGTCTTACTGTTATATACAGTATTCTTTCTGATGCTTAACAATGACATCTAGTGCTTTGGGAGGTATGGGGGAGAAATACACATTCTTCAGTTAAGAGATCAGTCTGTACTCGTGCTTCGTGACTACTGCTAAAGGGTTTGTGTACAGAGAAAAGACAGAGTTTAAGCTTCATCCAAAAAATACTTCTTACATTTCCTACTGAAAAAAGGAATTCGTGTTAAACTCTTTTTCCCCAAAAGTCATCCTGAGGGTAGCAAAATGGCTATGTTGCTGTTAACTATTTCAGTTTGCCATTTGTTTGCATCTTGGTTGTGTTCTTTTTATTTTTCTGTGTACTGCTTAAATTATGTCAACTGTAAGTGTCAGAACTGCTTTCCTGCTCCCAAATTCAGCTGCTTTGACTCCCAGTTTAATACAAAGATGAGGCTCCAGGATCAGGAAGAGGTTTTGCAGGGCCTACCCTGCTGCCCAGTTTGGATGAGCAGGGAACCATGGAGATAGTGGGGGCAGCCCTGCAATACAATTTCACTTCAGGATTTAAGGCCAGGTCTTCTGCTGGCACACTTGGTTTTCATTGACACTGAACTGCTTTAAGTCAGAGAAGCTTTTAGCTCCTTCTCCTAAATATTGCTTACAATCTTCTGTTTCCACAGGGTTGTTTGGTTTTTTCCAGTTTTCATGCTCTGGTAATCCTTCATTTTGGTTCAGTCTTCTGTACTGCTAACAGTTGAATTGCATAGGGTTTTAGTTCTACTTAAATGTGGAGACCTTGAGCAGCTACACTTTGTTTGAGAGGTACACAGACACAGAAACCTTAAACCATATTCTTTTATAATTTATTTATTAGTATAATAATAATGCTTCCACAAGAGGCAAAAGATAAACATTTAACCTCAGCACAGAAAGAAAAAGCAATTTTTACAGACATCCCCCCCACACCTTTTTCAGACTTTGATTTTAACTAGGCAAACAGAACAGAAGGGTTTAGCCACAAGTAAAGGAACAATGATATGAGAAGTTAAGATAGCTCTGGGATGAGGGAAAAAAAAATTATTATCCACTGGCAGAACAAATGCCTTAAATTTGCTCAAGTACTGGAATGGAAGAGCATCACTAGAAGTTGTTCAGGTATATATGTAGTAAACATCGAATCACCATAATTAACCATTTTAGGGCTAAGTACGAAATGCTCCGAGCTAACAGATTTAAGGAAGTCTTGAATAATGTTTGCACCTTAACACCAAGGAAATGATGAGAAATTCTGAAGCAGTACCCCCCCAATCACCACCCACAATGATGTTTTTCTAGTCCCTTTCTGTTTGACTAAAACATAAGCTGGGGTGTGACCGCGTTTGATCTGAACGCTGTCAGGGGCAGGAATCAGCAACTGCCCTGTCTTGCATTTGAGGAAATCCGAGTATTGCAGATGTCTGTAACACCTGAGCACTACATCTGCCCTTCATTTCAGACATACCCTAAGACTGCAAGGTTACTGTGAACAGCCATACAGAGCGACAAAAGTGCAGCTGCGAAAGAGAAAAGAAGCTGAAGAACTGAGCTTGAGGATCACTAACTTTTGCCTAATTAAAAGATGACCAAAAGCAATTTAGTAGTGGAAGCTTGAAAGGATGGTTTATTTCCCTAAATATAACATTATTAGCTCATTTTATCCTTAAAAACAGCACACAGGGAAGCACAGAAAGCAGAACTTGAGGTCGTGACCACTTGTGTGTTATTGTTATTACAATGAAAATCCTGATTAATGTCCATTAACTGAATATTCAAATTCAGTTGTGTTTTTTCGCTTTAGTAAGAGCTACAGACATATTAGAACCTGATGTGTTTGAGAGAAGGAAATCTGAAAAGATGTTAAACATACATGAATTTGGTATAATATTAAGGAAACTAATTAAGATTTCTAAGTGACAACAAAAGCAGGACTAAAAGCAATCTTCAGATGAAACAGTGCAAGTAAAGCAATGTTCATCAGATGAAAATACTAACAATTTAGATTCTTCAAATCAAGCACGGTGCTTATTTAGCCTGGACACAGACTGTTTTTGCAGGTAAATGATGTTATGCTGATAACAATGTATTAAGAAGTGATACTAATGAAAACAAGACATCTGCACCTGATGCAGCTAAAATGCTTGAACCAGTTTTCAGACTCCATCCTAAGAAAATTATACTCGTGAATCCTGATGATGCATTGTAAGAGCTGCTAAAGTTCCTAACAGTGAGGCCATAGGCAGCATTGGCTAAGAACTGTGGACGATTTTATTATCATACAGTTGAGCAGCTTAGCATGGTCTCACATCATTTTTAGCTGCACAAGGAATACAAAATCTGGCACTAGTTGAACACTGCAGACAGTGGGCTAGGTCACTGAAGAGCTAAAGTCAAGGCTCCCACCAGTTTGCAACCATATTTTAGATGAAGAAAGTGCAATCACTGCAGGTCCCTATGCACAGCATGGGTAACTGTAACAGTGACTGGATGGCCAGAAATCTGCTCCTGTGCCTTGGTCTGCCTGGGAGCACCCTTGCTGCCAGGCTGCTTCCTAAGGGCCTTGAGCTTTAATCTCTCTGACAGGGCTCTTACAGGGCTGCAGAGTTATAGGAGGTGATAGGGAATTCCCCTTCTTTGGTGCCACTTCCCTGCAATCACCATTCAGGACAGCAGGTACATTTGAAAAGTGTCCTTGTAGATATTGCTTTGAGCTGCCCCAGCCTGAGGAGAGCACGTATGTGTTTGATGCATATATACATTTATGCCATTAATGAGGTGATCGATACTGGTGATGTCACCGCTGCTATTTCTGATGGCACTTACAAGGAAAAGTGGTCAGCTCTTGAAAGGAAGGATATAGGTGCACAAGTCACAGGAGAAGGGCCTGGTCTAAGAAGTACAAGTGGCACATGACATCGGATGTAGTAAAACACACAGGGTTCTAGGTCTAGTGAGGCTTGATTGGCTAGTACTCATTATTTGGTTTTTATGCCTTAATTCTGGATTACTGTTCTAAAAAGCCTAGCCTCCCTGTGTAATACATTAGACACCCAGGTCTCTAACTGTAGACTCAAGATCCTATCTTAGGGATTAGGTCTTGAAATTCAGTAATGTTGGATTTACAGGCATCACCATCCTCTGCTGCCCCCAGCCTCAAGTAGTTTCGGTGGGAAACTACATGCAGCTTCTACAATACATATGTGCTATCATGCTGTTACCTTTAATCCTTTCTGAATGAGTAGTACTGTGTCTTAAAAAGGATGATCAAAAAGAAAAAATATTTGAAGTGATAAATAATCCAGTAGCTATACTTTACTAGCCACTCCATCATAAATAAAAAGCTGAACATAACATGACTTGAAATGACCTATTTCCAATGGGCTAGCTTCTATATAAATAGTTTGACTTCTTATTCAACTCTAATTGAAAAAAATACAAACTAACACAAATGTAAAAAGATGTCAGAAGTAGGACCAGAACCCAGGTCTGGAGTTTCTACCACTGATTTCGTAAGAACACTTCCTTTGTTCAAGTAAAAAATTTCTCTTTACATGCAACTGAAATTATCTGCACAAATTTCCAAGCAATTTGAACTGGCATATCCACATATTCCCATTACAAAGCAATAAAAAAGTGTTCTCAGCTTTCAAGGCAAAGTTTTCATGATATAATTTGACTCATTATTACAATGTACAATAGTGATGATATTGACACCGTGTCTTCTACTTACTAGATGAAAAAGCATTAATCTGCTCTTCTGTACAGACATCCTACATGACAACAGGAAGCAATAATCAGTCATTAAACAAGACTACCAGATTTTGGGTTTTCTTGTTTTCCACTATAACTGCTGAAGCATTAAGATAAAAACAGTGTCAGAACACTCTGCAGAATGAGAAGGTAGCCTCAAAATTACGCACCCCATACAAACTGCTAATGAATAAAGGGTTAAAATTGCACATGCTAAATGCCATGATTGCTGCTGAGACTGGCAGGATAAAATCAGGTGGACGTGTACTGTCAGCATCTGCACGTCACAGATGCACTGTCAATAGGCTGTTGTTTTCCAAGCTGCAATACAGTGCACGGTTGGGACAGCATGAGACAAGTATTACATGATTCTGAGGTTCCATTTCATATTTACAGCAATCTTACAAAGCCTCATATTTGTAGAAACTGAACTTCACTGCATGAGAATAATGCAGTAAAAGGTAACAGCAAACACTGTTTACCTTCCATAGATACTCTGGTTTTTTCTGCACTGTTCAGTTATGTCTTGGTGGTATCAAAACCAGACGATTCAATGTTAATTAGCATCTTATCCTGCTTAGGAGTGAAATGTTCTGGTTTCTCTGAGTTTGTAACTACTTCGACAGAGTAGAAATCTCTTCCGTTTTCATAGCATCCGAGAGGAAGCTGAGTTCATTGCACAGGGTCTCGTACCTGAAGGCCATCCGGATCTGTGCAACGTTTGTCTTTCGAATGTCGTTTCCCTCGGGCCCTTCTTTGCAGTAATTCACCCCTAAGAACTTCTGTTTTTCCTGGGAACGGGATTAAATATAAAAAGGAAGACATCAGTTCAACTGCTCTGATTTATTGTATAACTTAATGTTTGTTAGTTGAATGACTCCAGAGCAAGTGAAAAGAGCAGCTTCACCGGCTGGCCCTTGAACTTCACCTCAGAGTCTTAACCAGTTTGGGAGATTTTAAGACCAGAGTTTATATGTATGTAATTACTCTGCAGTGCACTCCATCTGGCTTGCTAAAGCCCTCTGTGCTAGTGTTCAGTCTTCACTACTGCATCTTATATGTGAGAGGTCCAGAAGAAGCTTAGGTTTGTTTTGTTTGTTAAATGTTGCACAAGAGGAAAATTACTAGTTGTCACTCAAAAAATATTGGGAAGAAACAATAGAATATACTCATAAAAACCTCTTCACATACCAGCTCCTTCAGAGGAGTGTTTGAAAGCCAAGAGGATGCTCTAAAATAAGTCCTAGAGAAAGCCATGGAAGGCAAAAATTTTAAAGCCAAAAGGGAATCTGATCCAATCTGACTGCCTGTATAAACCAGAGTATTTTCTGTAGTACTTCCTTCCAGCAAAACCATGTCTTGCTTATGACAGGCAGTTTGTTTTCACTCGAGGCAAGACATGATGTATAAAATTACTGGCAAAGGGATATCACCCAAATAATTAAAGGTGGGGGACTGGAGGCAGAACACCAGAACTGCATTAACACTCTCTGCATGTTTTGGAAATTCCAGAACAAAGCTAATGAGGGTAAAATGTAACACTAATGGATTTTTTTTCATGTAGGAGTGCATAGCAAACAGTTTATGAATATTTCTGGAAAAGAGGATAGGGATGGGCAGAAATACATCACATAAGCACGTAATACTGTTTTCAGACTATTGATTATTTCAGTTCTTACTTGTCCTGCTACTCAGAAAAGAGATTTTTTTTCAGGCATAGTTACCTTATCTGACAATCCACTCTGCAGCACGCTGTTCCTTGCTATTTCACACAAGTCACAAGTACTCAGTTTCCACACCTGGGCTGCAATAGCATATTCTTCCATGAGAGCTTCCTGTATCACCAAAATATGTTTAATATTAAATTATATGTAAATAAGGTGTAAATTAGTAATGAGTACATATCCCCATTAAGGAATTTATACATGCTCTTTAGATAGCTGTGAAAAATTAGAGGTTTAAGACTTTAACTTCACAATTACTAACGAACAGAATTGTTTATTTGAAATTTCCAAAGGGTGACTGTTAAATAATTAATAGGCACTGGGTATCCGGTTATCGGAGTCGAAGAAATTGCAGCCTGCAGTCCAGATCCTTGGAGGCATTTATTAGGCAATTTCAAATGAGATCCCAGGGTCTCTAAACACCTCGGAGGATCCAGCCATAAATCTTTAATGAGTATGTACACAGGCAGATAGCAGGGCAATTTCTCACTTCTGACCTTCCACACGAGTGGGTCTGACTAGTGGGCTGCCACAGCTGAGGATCTTCCACACTATGTGTAACTTGGCTGGTGTTGCATTACATCCATGCAGAAAGCCCCGACAAGCTCTCTGGCTTTGCTAGCAGACTTGTCGTGGGCCAGAAGCAGGCCTGGGTGAAGCACACCAGAGCTCAGCTCGTCCTCACAGCACAATGGAGCAGTGTGCAGGCCACTCTAATGCACAGCATGACTCGGGTCAGTGCCAACCACAAAATTGGGGCATCAGAACCGGTGACCAGGCGTTTCTGTCCTGCCAGGCCACCTAAGGGCAAGAATTCAGTTCACTGAGCAAACAGCTCATACGTCATCTTCAGAGTCCGCATCATGTTTGTGTAATGTACTTCCCCAGATTTGTTAGTAAGGAAACTGGACTTTCCTGGCTCTCTAGAGGATTGTTTATGAAGGCTCAAACCTCCCTTCAGCCTCATCCTTCATTCTATACTTCAACAGCCAACACTGGAGAGGCAAGAGTACAAAAGAAACATAATTAGGAAATCAGACATTTCCCTCTGAAACCTAACAGTGAGTAGTAGACTGAGAATGAGGAAGAGTAATGAATGAAGTGACTGAAAGACATGAAACTTGATATCCTAAGTGATGATATAAAATAGCTTTCAGGTCATTCTGCGCCTATGTGGTACTGTTGCCAAGCTCAAAGACAAGTGCTTTTTACAGTTCTTACCTTTGTATAATGAAACTGCATAGGATCATCTGTGGAGAGAGAGACATGAAGGCCCTTGTGTAGAAATTCCCGCAGTGGATTTTTTGAGTACTCCAGGAACAGGCTGTTGTTACTAAGTGGAGACATAGCAATGGGTATTTGTGCAAGATAATAAAGATACTGGAGGACAGGGCTCTGAAAAACAAAAGAGAGTCAGCATTTATCAGTACTATAGGATCATGAAAAGAAGGATTTCCTTTGGATAAAACAGAAACAACATTATGGAGGAGGACTAAGACCAAAAAAACTAGGTTGGCAGTAAACTGACTTCTTTAAAACACTGTCTGAAGTCTGAATTTTAAATGTTACTGGTCTTTATAAAAATGATTTGTATTCTTCAATACATATGTCACCTTCATTTTAAAAATATGGTGACTACTATTACTGGGGATCAGTAAGTATACGTGGCTGTTAAGGGCACTGCATTGGATACTACTGCATACCTTCCCCCAAACCCTCAACGTCACAGATGAGAGATGTTTAAGAACTGCTAGGCAATTTCTTATCTTCAAAACCTGGACATGCAGTCGAATAGGTAAATTTTAGGAGCAGAAGTTTTAATTTATTAGAAGTCATGTGTTGCTGTTGCACATAATACAAATAATCTGTGGTCACCTCATCTTTATTACTACTTTTGGCTTAACCAACCTGTGAACGTAGCAAGTGCCATTATTATTACTGTCTGCTATGCCAGGTTATCACATGAGGCTAAGCAGGAGGCAGTGAGGAGGAGAATGCTTTGGTTACATACAACCTTAGTACCGCTCAGTCTGGGTCTCATTTTAGGAATTACTGATTCTGAGCATAACATTAGACATGATATTAGGTAACATTTTTCTTTTTTTCTTGGTTATGTTGAAAAATACATAGAGAATTTTCCAGCATTAACTAGAAAATCCAATTTATAAGAGAACGTTCAAAAAAATTACAATAAACTCAGTGCAAGTCTGCCACCTACTGACCAATTATTTTAATTACTAAACCCCAACTCAGCCTCTCCTCATGGGAGAGATGTTCCAGCCTTCTGAACATCTTGGCTCTTCTCTGGACCCGCTCCAACAGGTCCGTGTCCTTCTTGTGTTGGGAGCTCCAGAGCTGAATGCAGTATTCCACTGATCAAACTGAAGAGTTATTTGTGCCTTGCTAAGAAACTTAACTTTTGGCCGCCCCGATAAAGTTAATTTGGTGACTGCTGTTTGAATCAGTGACTGCTGTCTAAGCACACAGTGATTAGTTCAAGCGAGCGATGAAGCGATACCTTCTTCAAGAGTAATCCATGCGAAATGTTGTCTGCTGTCAGAAAGGCTGATACAAGGTGTGTGATGGACCCAGCTTCTCCACAGTGAGGTCGAAACAGAAAAGTACACATTCCTCTTTCCCTGAGGAGATTAAAAGCAAGTTCCACTAACAGAAAATGCACTGCTTTTCATCTCTTTTGTCCCAAATTATCATAAATATGGGAAGAATAATAATAAATTACATGTTCTCATACAGTTTGATATGACATCTAATCAGGCCTACCTGGGGGCTGCTGTCAAAAGGGGCATGTCCCTCTGTCAAGCCTCTTCCACCACCTGCCATATTTGTGTCTTCCTTCTTTCCTTCCCCAGTTACATCTCATTTAGCAATTGTTTAGCTACTGGGTGAGCAGTTATTGAACTGATTTCAGTTAAGGGAAATGGCAGATAGAAAGTTAAGTGAACAGATGCAACTGCTGGCTGCATAATGCCTGGATTCTAAACGAGGGAAGAAGGGGAAGCACACTGCCAAGAGTTAGCTAACACTACCTAGTGATGACCACCTGCCTTCTCACCAGCTTAAGTGTGGCATAAAACCACAGCCTCAGTAGCACAGAGATGATCAAGGAGTGTTAGTTGTTACACTAGACTCCACACTCTAATTTCTAGAACTGTTTTATTTTTATAATCTATATTAAAAATGATGCTGAATTTTAGGCTATTACCCGTTATTCAGTGCAGACAAATATAAGTATTTTGAGATATTCAAACCAAAGTTCAACAGAGACTGATAGAGTATAAGGCAGTTTATGGAAGTTTAGTAATGTTTCTCCTGAAAACAGGTGTGAGGATGTAATCCATCCTTGCTGACTTCACCAATACAACCAAAAGTATAAGAGAGTCTTGTAATGGGCTGGTTGTCGTCCCTCAAATACTTGGTGTGTTTAACAGGGTGAGCAGTTTCACTGACTCATTGATGAGTTCTGCTGTTATCTCACCTAGCTGTAAAGAATATTTCATGATTATCTAGGGAGATTTTCAAACAGTAGTTGAAATGATCTTGAGGTAAATAAGAAATGTGAAAGTTCTGGCAGAATCTCTGTCTTTGGAAAAGGAAAAAAACTCAGCATAGACTACAGAGAATGTAAAGGAAGTCAGGAAAGAGGGATGACTTAGATATATGCTGTACCATGTCCTTTCCATTGCAGAACTAAAGCTAACAGCTAGGCCTATTTATTGCAGATACAAGGTCATTTAAGGTGGGTATTTTTATTATGAGTTTTGACTATGTAGGATGGTAGAGAAAGAACCGCTCGAGGTAGCAGTGGGACAGAAATAACAGTTTGAATGTTGACTAGGATAAGGCCTGTTGAAATGACAAATCTATGCACCCCCTGTGAGAAAATCCCCAAACATTTTATAAATCATGATGAACCAAATCCTTGCACGGTAAGTGATGACACCGTAGGATCAATGGACAACCTCACTGCACCTCAGTTTGAGCCAGTTGTGCAGATCACTCAGTGAGTCAGCCGCAAAGTTGGGAACATAACGTCAAGTTGAATTTCAGGCTTTACTGAGCCTGGTGCCAAAATCTGATTTTACTGTCGTGATCTGATGTTCGGTGTCATAACTCCCTGCGCTGCTTGCCTAGACGTTGATCTCAAGAGCAGTAAAACTGAATGAGTCAACAAGCATGCTGAAGTAAGTTAGCTAGATGTGCCATTTCTAATGATGTCCTCCTTTGTCTGTCTTGGCCAACAGCAGCAGCCCTTAGAGCAGCATTTCACCACACACCTTTTGATAGCAAGCTACCAAGAGGTACGATACGTTCGGAAATCCACTGGAATCCAAGCAAAGGTCAGCAAGCAAATACTGTGGGGTTTTTCCTTTTGTTTTGTTTGATATATTCAGGTTTAAGGAATTTACAAAATAAAAATACACTCAAATGTCAAACCAAGATGATAATCAGATGCCTTTACAAATTCTGAATATTCCATTTGAATTCATTTTGCAGTTAATGTTTTCAAAATAACTCATGTACCCCTCTTGGACTCTTTAAAATAGTTGAAGATAACGTTTGCTTCAAAAGATATATGATCTAGACACTGACTTAGACCAAGATGATTGATTTTTTCTTCCTGTAAGCTTGTAAAAGAGAAAAATGACTACTTACTTTCTAAGGTTGTTCAGCAACATGATGTTCACATACATATAATACAAATAATAGCTGTAGGGGGGATTCTTTTCACTGGTCCAGAGGTCAGGGTTAAGGCTTTTGTCAGAGAACATGTGGCCACTATGTTTGGATTCATCATCAACACTGTCAAAGCCAGTCACCTGGTGGGAAAAGAGATTCACAGAAATCAGTGGTTTCAAGAGGCAAACTTCAGTGTTACTTACTCTTGCTTCATGACTTGCTTGTACAAAGCATGTAGTCCTCTTCCTTCATTGCCCTCCTTACGCTAGCAGTCCTGCTGCTCTGCCCTCCTACCATACCACATACACAGCAGGAGTATTGGCTTTTCTTGAAGGATGTTTCACCCATTTTTTTTTTCTTCTGAGACAAATAGGAAGGCCAGGTGCACAAAAGCCTTCTGGGGAGGGCACAGGCCTGTAAGGCTCCCTCAAATCCAGATTATAATCCTTTAAACTCATCTGCTGTGTTGTTTGAAAAGCAGCTGAACGCCAGAATCTTCCAGGAAACCTCCGAGTTCTGATCTGGGGCAGAGTCAGAAATGTCTCTTTTAATCACATCCCAGCAGCTCTATCCCCACCTCTGTCCTGAGTCCCATCAGGATCTACACACTGTTACCTTGCAGGTGCCCCCTTTTGGAGGCCAGCCCCAGAGCCAAGCTCGAAGTACCCATGCTGGATTAATGTGTTCCACTGCACAAGGGCATGCAACATTTTTTTTGGTCATTCTTTATATAGAGGATTACTGAGAGGACAAATAAATAGCTCTTGACCTGTTTCAGAGGAAATAAATAGCAACTATTTGAGAACAGGACCTCACCCAGGCTTTTATTAAATTGTATGTAAGAGCTTTAAAACAGTAATACAAGTAATCTAAGGAGGAGGATATTTTTCTAGTGTCTGGAAATAGCTGTGGGTAAATAACATTTATGAGTAAGAGAGGATTCATTTCGCATGAGACAGAACATCCAAGCATACTTACATATTTGAGGAGAAGGTGCAATTCTTTGTGGTCTTTGGGATTAATTGTTGCTTCAAACAAAGGTACAAAGATGTTCTCCAACATCTTCCCAAAACTAGGCAGAATATTTTTTGATCTAAATATGTCACTGAAAGGAAAAAAATATACATAGCTGTGACCATTCTTTAATCATCTTCTATTTTTCCTCCACTTCCATATTTTCTGTTATTTCTCTATATTCTACAGCTTCAGTTCTACCAGTATTCAGTAACACACAGTTTACATCAGGGCAGGGACTGTCTCTTGCTCTGTTTCTTGCACTGCCTGGCACTCTGCTCCATCCAGGCTCTGCTGAAGCTCCAAAGAGACACAGCATGCAGGGCTGGATGCTGCCTCACAAATGCTTTCCCTTACAGCTGATAGGGGAGATAAGGAATTCTCTCTCCTGAAAGACTCTGTTTTCCAAAGTTCCTGTTCTGCTTTGGTAAGCCTCTCAGCAGAGAGGGAGAACACTTCAGTGTGTCATTACATGCATGACTTAACGAAGGTGTTGACTCTGCTGTGTATGTAAGGAATTGCTACGTAAGAGAAACTTTCTCCTTAATGACAAACAGGCTCTGGGGGATGTATGTGCCCACGACAGCTCGTTCTCTACTGACATTCCAGCTATGCAATTTCACAACATGATGTTCAGCTATTAAAGCTGACATTATTATGGGAGGCTGTATTACAATATATAGTCTTAAAAACAAAGAACCATTTAATAAAGTCCCAAAGGATGCTTAAAAAAATAAGAAAAACTGATACTGATTGAAGCTTGCAAATCAGCAGTCTGGGTTGTGTTTCCACGTTCACTGTCATTTAGTCACTGACTTTGAGGAAGTTTGATGAAAACAGTTTTACAGAACATTTCCTATTCCCTCACGGAACTGAAGAGTTCATTTCATTTCATTATTCAGTTGTATTTTACCTTGCTTTTGAATGCAGCTTACTTTCACCCAGTTGTAATTTTTGGGTTTAGCATCTTCAGACTTAGAAGTAATTCACAGGAGGTTTGAATAGCTTCATAGAGAGTAGATTGAAACCCCATCTCCCATCTTCCACCCCCAGATTGTCAGGAAAACTGCACCAACAGTCTAGAATAAATTTCCCAGGCTGTCGCTTATAACTAGAACTAGAGGGCAGCTCACAAACCATCGAAGGAATATCAGAAATTAAAACAGATCATCGGTATGATTTCGAACTATTAAAATTACCAAGAGCTCCTGATTACTTACTAGATTCTGGGAACCTGAATTATCCAGCGCATATTAGGGGAATAAACTTTATGCTTAATGAACCATTTTGCCAAGTTCAGCCATTCATCTGGAGAGCGTCCATAAATGGATAAGCGGGGTTCTGTATACTGGTACTTACTTTCTTCTAGTTCACGGGCTACTTCCTAGTAAGTAATAAATATATTTGCTTTAATATGGACACTGAAGATCATTTACAGCTAGTAGTATATTTATCATTGTACTTTGCACAGACTAGACATAACTGTATTGTCACCCTTTAAAGACAAAGGGAATCTCTTGCCTAGTAATCCATTATTTTATTGTAGGTGTCTAAATATTCTACTAGCAATCTATCTCAGATACCACTTAAAACTAGAACACCTAGATTTAGAGGACAATGTTCTTGTGCAGTTATTACTAACACCTTTGTAAGATATAAGTTTAAAATTGGTAAATCAGAATTACACTATTTAGTAAATGACTCCATAAAATAAGCAGACCAATGGAGAATCAGACCCAGAATCCGTGGTAGTAAGCAATTTTAAGGATATTAGTTCTAGACAAGCACTTCTATACATTTAAGAGCTGACATCATGAAAACTACTGATTCTTTTGTTATAAGAAATGAATTTGAAGCCTGCGCGTGCATGTGCAGATAAAGATTTAAGCAGAGGCACTTCCCTAGCTCTTCCTTCCCTAGCAGCTACCACTAGCCAGCTCCATCCTAAAAAATTGTGAAGGCAGTGAACTGACCCTTGGCTGATCTCCATCTGTTTGAAACCGCACGCAGTTCTGCTTTGAACTCGCACACAGAGCCTGTGTGTGTATGAGCTTCTAACTCATCAACTGATTTAGAAAGCAGCAGTGGCTGACTTAGCAGAGGTCTTTCTCTGATGAATTCCTAGAGCTAGCCCAATATTTGCAATCACTTAACCATAGTGTTAGCTCTAGATACAATTATGGCCACAAATTTTTTGAAAACCTTCATTTCTTTACAGCTGGAAAAGCTTGAAATTTATTTACCTTGACCATACGAGCAAAATATTCACCACCAATGTAGTTCTCAGTTTTCAAATACAAGTCCCTCAGCTCACTGGCACCAACAGGATTGTACTTGGAATTGAATTTGTCAAATCGATGAAATGTTTGACGACCCTGAAGGAAGAAAAAACCCAAGTAACCATGTTTTTAAGTACACATAATAATGTATAAATTAAATTTTCTAGCAAGTAAAAAGCACAGAAAAGGAAAAGCCAATGCTAACTTACTTCCAAAATGCAAAGTAATGCAGGAGTTCCAATTCCAATTTAATAAGTTATCATGCAAAAACTTGTAGAAAGCAGAGTGTCACACTTGGAAAACATAGCTGTCTCTAATTTATTCTGTTCGTTTAATAGACTTACTGCATGGACATCTAAAGAGTCTACAGTGAGGTCGTAAGGGTCCATATGAAGGCTTTCGAAAACTTGCTTTAAAGTCATCTTCCTGCCTTTCTTCTCTGCGACAATCCTGTCAGGCTCTGTTTGATATGTGTGCTTAATAAACCTCAGTAAGTGCTTCTGGTTCATGCAAGCAGCAGCATGGATATGAGTATCAACCTGTAATCAAAAGGGCATTCGTGCTCATCAGCCATACACATGAACATAAATTAGCCAAGTATGTATGTCAGCAACAATGACTAAAGCCTTCTAAAATATTCCTGAAGGAACAAATGGATTAGTGCCTAAGCAAGTCAAAATTTTACAGAAGCCTGAGATTTTGTGTTTGGAGAAATTATTCAATCAGCGGATCTATAAATAGAAATAGCCCTCAATTAATCATTTCCTATTCAAATAAGAAATTTTTCAACAAGCTAAGATACAGTTTAAGTGTCAAGCACAGAACCTGGGTTTGGATTAAATTTGATACTTCCTTAAAGGACACTCGTTCTTTAGTATCCTTTTATTTCACCCATGAATCAAGGATGTCTTTCTAGCTGTAGACTGTAGTTCTAACCATCCTCGCTGACTGAAAGGCCCTGGAACTCTCAGCCAGTTCCAAAAGCGACCGCTTGAAACACCTTAGGCCACTACAACTGCAAAATGTACACACGAGAGATTCTGTCACTATTTTTTCCAAGTTTAACTATAATAGAGTAACTCATAATGCTGGCATTTTTCAGTTTCTTCAGATCCCTTCCCACCCTAAGGGAAGTGCATCTTCCCAGGAGGGCTGAGAGCAGTCCTTCCATTTTTTGGTGAAGTCTTGGGGTTTTTTTTAAATTGTCAAGAACTGAATGTTTCCCACCAACACCTTTTTCCTCTGCTCAGAAACTTCCACTGCTATTTGAGCAGTCTGTATTAGAACACAATCCACAGGAACAACTGATGAGATCTGGGGGTTTGTTGATTTTAAGTTTTCCCTTCAGTCTGTGTAATTCCTTAGGTGCCTTCAGGTATGTAAAACAAATCTGCTGCAGTTCTTTGCAGTCAAGGGTTTATTATCTTGACCATACAAGCAAACTATACTGCTAAAGAATAGAAAAAAACCCAGGTATATTCCCCAGCTACTTCTTGTTTGAAAAGGCAGGTAATAGTAACTGCAGTTCCTACAGAGCAAATGCTTGAAATGGAAGAATAGGCCTTGGCTCAGACAGTGGCCTGAGTGACTCTAACAGCACTCAGTGTCCCCTGGGGGAACAGCAGAGCTGTGCCTCCAGCATCACTTGCTTTGAATTTCCTTCAGAAATCTCAACTGAACAACCAAGAAGCCTACTGCCCGTCCTAGGCAAAACAATGACATTGCCAACAAATTCCCATCAGTTTAAAACCAAAACACTGTTCTGATTAGATTTCACAGTCGACACATGAGCACAACAGCCCTGGGGACAGCTTGACAGGATGTTTAAGTCCAGCCTGTCAAAGAAGCAGTTTCAGTCCCCCCAGAAGCCACAGAGCTGCAGCCTGTCTGCAAAGCTTCCCCCTGTCCTCCAGCCCAGGCCCTAGCTGGGCACAGCCGGCTAGGAGCACAGGGATGTGGCCAGAGGCAATCACCAGCTTTCACTGTTCTAACATCTGCCTTGTGCACCAGCTGCCTGGTACTGGAGGCAAGTCTTGGAAGACTAACTGGCAGAATGGTTCTGCAGAAGGCGTAGGAAGCAAAATAGTCAGTTTGTATTACAAGTCTGAAATGATTTATATAAGGGACAGGCTGGTCCAGATAACAAGTCTGAAAAGCACCTACACTGTCCTATATATTGGTAGGAGATGGCTTGGAATCATTGTTACACTACCGTGAAGTCTTGCTGTAGTGGAAGGGCTGCTCTAACTCCTCGTGCAGACTATGAAATGAGCTTCAAAGCAGAAACAAAAACTAATCTTTCTTCTGCACAGCGCTGGTGATACAGCTGGCAGAAGGCACCCCGTTTTGCTGTCTACGTGTAAAGGTTTAAGAAGAACAAATACTGACAACATTGCCAAGAAATGTCACAAAAGGAGAGGAACTGGAAAGCCCACACTGCCATGGGATTGTAATAACACAACTTAGTTGGCTTTCAAGGTCCAATGTGAGAGTTAATTTGATCACCTGTATACAGATATCTGTACAGCCAAGAGATGGGGCTTTTCAATCTCACAAGATGCGAAGGTTGGATGCTGATATTAGATACAGGTTCCTAAAGACACTTACTACATTAGAAGAGTTTGAACCCTCCCAGCGTGCTTTTTAAACCCAAGTGAAGTAGCATTCCCAGGGGACACTCCCCACAAGAGCCATACAGCCTGTATGCAGGAAGTCCCACCAGAGGGAATTCTCCAATAACCCTGCTGTAAGGAGTCGTGTGGACACCCATCTCTGCAAGGGATGCATTTCTTTCATGCACAACTCTCCTGTCCAGGGAACTGCAAACACGGCTGTGTACACGAGACCGGTGCATTCCCCTTTGCGTACTGACTGTATCTGCAGCTTTCAGATTCCACCAACAGAAGCAGCTGACATCCTGATCAGCTTTAAAGGATCATTAGGAAACAGATCGGGGAGCACCTGAAAAAACAACAGCCATACAGCCTGCAGTTTATGCCATGCTACACAGTCCACACAAATGCTTCTGTTTTACAAGATGTCCTTTCACGTGCAGTTGATACATACAGAAGTTGTTGCAGCCTTCTACGGGTGAGTCTATCTCCATGTCAGTGTGAATACCATAACTAAAGATCAGGATGTAAACTGAATCCTAAACATTAACATTTAATTGTTAATCACTGCCTAGTTCATGTATGCTAGACACTTTAAAGCTAAATGAAAAAGCAAGAAGCATTACTGTCTTGAAGTACACAACATGAAGTATATTACTAATGCACAGTAAACAATTCTGTCTCTGAAACAGTAAAACCATCTCTGCTTAACATATTATTATACTCCTCACAGTACTTCTACAGACATTTGAACCCAAGTCCATTATATATGCTTAGTCAGGTTAACAAATGTCTTCTGGTTTAGAAACAAATAATTTACTATAAACTCTTCCTGGGCCAGTGAAATCCTACAGACTACTAGGCTTGCCCAGCTTGTGTGGGAGAGTGAAATACCAGTTAAGAGATGCCCTGTAAGCTTTAAACATTCAGGAGAGCAAGTCGTAAGCACACAATACCAGGTGTAGGGAACCTGAAAAAGGGGAGTTTATTGAACTCCAGAACGCACTAGTTCCAGTGGTGGGTCAGCTACTGGAAGGAAAGAGTCTTGGAAAAACAAACCACTTCCTCTTTATTTAAATCAGTGTGAATTCACTGCTTTAGGAGGGCAAGGACAGAGAGCAAGGAGACATTTTATTGCTTCTCTTTGTGTTTATGCAAGGATCACATGAAACAGTAGTAACTGCATTTCTTTCGAAGTCCTCCTTGCCTTTGAGAAACAATTCTCTCAAGTGTGTCTCTGCAATTCAGTAAGCTCCTGTGAAATCTTCTCCAGTCCCCCCAAGCATATCGCACACAGCTCTACAGCTACACCACCCATCTCAGGCTTATTCCGAGAACCAAAATTTTCTTCTTCTTAACCCCTCCCCCTTTTCTCTTTTTTCTCCTCCCTGGAGTCTCCTTCATGCTTTTTCCAGAGAATATGCAGAACTTTGGTTATCTTTTTTAACTACCTGGCATATTTTGACCTTTCGGTAAGCAGGAACTTCAGTAACAACAAAAGTCTTATGAAATATCACAGAGCTGCTGCTTCATTGCTTTGCAGAAGCAATGCAACCTTTTGGAAGGTTTCAATGACTCGAGCTTTGAGCTGCCCCAGTACATAACTACAGTGCATGCTTTTGTGCATTTTCACAGTTCAGGGTGCAATCCTACTTCAGTGAAGCATCTTAGTCCTTAGACATAGCTTATACGGTCTGAATTAGTATGGGATTATTTGAAACGTTATCATTATTTGAAAGGTTATGCTAAGAAAGAGTTACTAATTTAATTGTCATTTATTATGAAAGGCATCTACTAAAAGAATTTGGATAGACTGAGTTCAAGTAAGGGAGGGTGACAAATGCCACCTTTACCTCCTCTGACCTCCCCAAAAAGACAACAACAGTCCCACTTTAAGGTGTTATTATTTTGTTCTTCATACAAGACGACGACAACATTTGTTTCTCTTCACAGAAGTGTATTTCTGTGTTTGTGTGAATACAAACATTACAGGACTTGATTCTGTGCATTTTGCATTGAGTACAGCCGAGCGAGAAGCAGGAGGCACAGGATTCACATCTGAGCAAGCTTGTTGCTGCTCTCTTGAATGTGGGTATTGCCAGAGGGGAAGTGATGCACATTTTGTGCTCTTGCACAACACAAATCCATTTGTAGATTGGCTTATTTAATAGCAGATAATTAGAAAATAATTAAGATACGCCCAGAGACATTGAACATTTGGTTTTAAATCAAAAGTTGAATTTAGCAAGCACAATCCTCTTAATTACAGCTCCTCAGTGATCAAAATGTCTAGGAAATTACCCACGCCACGGCTCCGTCCTTCACACCTCTCTGTCACCATGTGTTTTATTATTAATGTCTCTGTCAGCTAGTGAAGTGTTTCATCTGGATGTGGCATGGAGTAAATATCCTGTCCAGGGTTATGCAAGAAAACTGTCAAGTTAGGAATCAAGTCTCTGCCACTTGAAGCCTGCTTGAGTGAATTAGCTAAAAGATCCTCCCATCCATATGCTCAACAGATAAGTGTGAAATTCATTAGAATTTACCTAACAACCCATCTGCTTCTAGCCTTGTGGTAGACAGGGGTACATTCAAACACTTTTGTTTAGCAGATTTGGTATTTGACAGTTGATTACCACAGCAGCAGCAAACATTCAGTAGCCAGCACACCGGATGCAAAAGGAAAAGGACTGTTTGAGGTACTAGCCAAAACCATAACGAGAAGGATTGAAGTATCAGTCTAAACCCTGACATTACAAAATAAGGACTACCTTTTCCGGTCGCATATAACACCACCACAAAATAGACCTGAAGTGCTTAAAAACACCAGCAACAATTCCTGCTTTGTGAAGAAATTTCACTTATGGAACTGAAGCATTCTCTCCCCAGTAACTTCCTCTAGGAAGCAAATGAAGCAGCGTGAAGCTGCTGCTGCCATGCTTTGAAGAGAATGCACACCCTTGGGTGTGAATATGCCAGGACATCAGTTCCTTGATTCCCCTGCCTGTCTCCTAATTACATCCCAGTGGCAGCTAAGAATATAACTCAATAATCTTTTTACTTAATATTTCACAGAAGCACACTGAGGGCAGCATGAGTTCTCAGTTCAGTTTCTACGGGAGGTCTTTTTTCCTTTTAACGTGTATTTAAGCACCTACTTTCAATAGGAAGTGAAAATTTGATCCAAAATCTATACAGCTATTCCTATTACAGTCTAGTATGACTTAACTACATGAAAGCAGGAACATGCATTTAACTGTCTTTAAGTGAAGTAATTAAAATGAATTAAAACTCCACGTGGATATTTTTATTCATAATCCAAGTAAGCTTCATTTGATTAACTCTGTTTCACTCCTTTAAAGCAATCTGCATACAATTAAGCTCCTTTGATTCTGAATAAGTAAAGAGATGAGTTTAGTATAATCCATTTAACCCACTTACATTCAAATTAATTTTCCTGGAGTGTTCCCATGTAGAGGCATTTTAATATTCTTAAACTAACATAATTCTGTCGAGTGGTGTGCACACACCACTGCGTGCACATCACCTGCACCTCACACAAGAAATGCAACACTGCTGGAACACCTACTATAAAACAATGGTATGCCTTTAATCTTTTTCACACCTACCTTTCTCACGTTATAAAAGTCTCGATGGGGATTACTCTTCAGTTCTTTAAACTCTGACATTTCATTTAACATCTCATGTAAACTAAATTTAGATTCTAAAAAGTTAAGTCTTCGATGACAATATGTTTTTCTGTAAAGGAAAAGATAAAAATTAACTGTAAATTAAAACTATTTGTATTTCAACTTCAGAACGAACTTTCAAGTGTTTATAGTAAAAAAAAAAATATTGTTTTAATGAGGATCATGATAATCTATTCTTATCCTAGTGATTAATAAATATGTAAGTCAATGGCCAATATGATTTCAGACCAAAGTTATTAGTTTGAAACCTCAAACAGAACTCCACATAACTTACGTCCTTAAGTTGTCCAAGTATTACTAAACTGCAGCTCTTTGAGTAAAGTTGAGCAGAGAAAGCATAAAGCCTCTAATAAAATGTGCTATCAATTGCTACTACTCTGAAAGTCTATGTCCAATAGAGCAGATCACCTCACATATAACAAACCAACCTGTAACCCAGACTTACTGTGGGAAAAAATAAATTTCCCCAAAGTCTATTTGCTTTTTCAGTGTGATTATAAGAAGCCAAGATAAGACCCAATATACTTCCACTTTTTGTGCATTTAAAAGTACATCTATTGTGTGGAAATATTTTGTCCAAATTAATTTCTTGTGCTGTTCTTAGAAAAATCCCAGTTTTTTGTTCCTGCTTGCCTACTCCTCTGTCTTCACTTTCATCTTCTGCTGTTTCTCATTCTATTTTTAGCCAATGACATGTTTTTTTGCTTCACCATCTGTCAATTCCTATTGAATCTGCAATATTTTTGTAGCACTATTAATGTAATAGCTTTCTTTTTTCTGCTTTATTGTTGACAATCTCTCCTCAATGGGACACAAATCTCATTATGGGTTTGAACGTCCAGTTCAGTCTCACTGTATCTAACACTGATCAAGACCTGTTTGCCCGCTGCAGGAAGTCTTTGCTGAGCTGTATTGTTCAAGAGACTGTAAGAATGAGGAGTAAAGGTGACAATTCACCAGTTTAAGAACAGCAAACCATACGGAAAAATGGATTCTTGATCTCCCAGCAGCCTCATGTGTGATAGACATAAGTGACAGGAAAGCACTTGCTGGAACAGGAAAATGATACCATATGAGGAGCTTATGCAACAGGATTACTGAAAAGACGTTTTCCTTCTGGTTTGTTTATTTATCAGGGAGTGTGCATCAGCCTGCAAAGGCTTCATCTGAAGAGGTAAAAAGAGTAGATGACTGCTTCAATGTTCACAAAGGTGTGAGTGTTCTAACATGTCCTACCAAGGCCCTTCTTGCTTATGGGTTCCTGATAAAGACTGTTAACAAGAGCTGCAAAAAGAAAGGTCTTCAGTATGACTTCTGTTTCAAGTTTTTCCTCCTTGTCCTTTAGTCTTCTCAATATCTGTCTCCTGGAATGTCACACACTGAAACTGGACATGCACTTACCCAGTGCATAATGCAAACAAGCATACTCAAGGTAGGCTTTGATTTGGAGCAGGAGTGCTGCTTATGCTGGTGGAAGCACAGGCTTTGATATTGAAAAAGGGCTTATGGAACGGGACAGTTCTTTTCAGCCCATCTGCTTTGCCACTAGCAATGTGAACGGCAGACAGGTTATGCTGCAGGTGTCAGACAGACTCAAAGAGGAAAGAATGCATCAGGTGTGACTAACTTGTCACATTCTAACTGATAGTCTCTCAAAGGCAGAAGGACTAAGAATGCAGCGCTGGCAGGCAGGGCAAATAGTTCAGAACAGTCCAGGTTCCTGCTTTCTTCCATCCTAGGGTGGATTCTTTTCCTTGGGCAAGGACCTTGCTTTGTCATAACTGTCAGTGACCGTACTAGAGTTGTTGTAGTTCTGGGCTTTAGAGATTTCCCAGGAGTCTGATGGTTCTGGAAAATTTCAGACTTCTTTTGATTGTGCATATGTTGATCAGTTTTGCAGCATGTGAGCAGTTAATTCACATCTGGAACAAATCAGACTGAATACTTACATTGCTGAGCTGTTCTGTATACTTTATATGTGCAGGGTTTCTCTTCATGCAGCAAGAGTAGAACAGACAGGAAGCAATTCCAGAAACTGTTCAAACTCCTCACATTTAGCATAGGCCAAAACAACATGAAGAAGGTGAGGCTCAAGTGTCAGTTCCCATGCCTCAGTAAGTTTGGGTCAGATTTGACTTGAATGGGAACATTTGGCCAATATCTTTTTTTCCAGTTAACTGCTTCTCATTTTGCCACAGTTGTTGCAAATAAACCAAAGAAAGGAAAACTTAACAGTATGTGGGGGTGTCTTTCCATGATGCACCAATTCTTGAAAAAGGTCAACCAAAACATTACTCTAGAATGAGTACACTGAGGAATTAAATATCACAAAAGTGAGAAATATTAAACTACAGGTAAGCAGCAGTCTGAAAGGGCAGAGAAGAAATAAAGAGAAACATACGTTGGTCCATCTGCAATTAGAGCAAGAACATGGCTCAGGTCAAGGGTGTAGGTCTGCAGGTCAGGATATGGCAGGCTGTGAGGCTCATTGAGTTCCATCATTTCTTTGTTATCATAAACAAAGGGAATGCCACCTTTTATCTTGATAACATAATCCAAATTGTCTGGAGCATCATCAAGATTGTAAGGATCTTCATTTTCTTCTGGGGGTGAATGAAAATCTGAAATACAATTTATATTACATTTAGAAGAAATCTTACAGAAAAGGCAAAATAATTACCAAAAGGACTTTCTGTTTCTATAATGCTTCATTTCTACCAGATCTTAATACTTTCATTAAAATCACATTTTCAGTTACTACAAAGACCTGTTGTTACAACACAGCTTTATTCCAACAGGCTTTAATTGCAGTTCCTCTCTAAGCTAAGAGCCTATGTTAATTCAAATATATTAGTAGAGTTTTATGAACCAATGTATAAATAGATTTAATATTATTCTTTATCTATGATGACACAGATTGCAAAATGAATTTCCAGAAGTGCTTAAATTGGCTGGCTGAAAGTACAGTTGAGAATTTTGGACAATAGAACAGTTGTTGACTTCATACCCACCTTCATTATTTTCTTTTCACCTTCTGATTCACTGTAGTAATTTTGATAGTTTTTAAGCACACAATAATGTAGCTGTTCTCATATTGAAACATTAGCCAGAAAAGAACAGGCTGTGCCTTACTTCTTCACTTCTGTCCTGCCCAAAATGCAGTGAGCTAGACTAGTACCTACATAACCAGGACTGCTTCCTCTCAGTCATTAGTGACTATACTGCACTCAAATTTAGGACTCAATGCTTCGCGCTCTGACGGAGGCTGTGGTTGGTTCGTAGGTTTTCTGGGAGGTTGGTTGGTTTTGTTGTGGTTTGATTGGAGTTTTTCATTTGTGGGTTTGTTTGTTTTTGTGGTTTTTAAAACCAAAATTCCTTATTTTTACGTTTAATTGCTTTTGAATAGAACCAAGAAGTGCAGAAGCCAAAGGTAGTGCCACACAACTCTAGTTTTCCCCTTGGCCTTCTGATCACAACCAAAATCAGGAGGTACCAGTACAGCTTTGTAGTCCTTTTGCAAAATTACCCTTTTTTTTTAATTACTATTATTTTATTTTAATTTTTTTTCCTGTGAAGCAGGTAAGCACACATACTTTCACAGTATCTTATTAATGCTACTAGCATACAGTAAGTATCTCAACTGTATTTATGTCAACTGAAATACATTCTTGGGTTCAGCCTTATGACTGAGATTTCTTCTTTTACCTGTTCAGTTAAACCAAGACAGAAAATTAGCCAGTCCTTTTATTCATCTAGAGCACCTGAATGCATGTTATAAACCAATACCATTCTTATCTCTGATGTTAATTAAGACATTCTGTAATGAGATTTTACTGTTTATGTCATAAGTTAAAAAAAAAAGTTTTTATTTTACAGTTATTGACCTAATAATAGATTGGAAATATCTCCCTGACAGCTGTTCTAAAATTTCCTTCCTGTCTTGAATATTCAGTGTACTGTCCTCTTCCTATGTTCAGTATACTCTCCTCGTTATACTTTTCCCATATGACAAATGTTTAAAAACATGTGAATTCAGCCTCTTTCAACCACTGAGCTAGAGGGTAATTATTTTAAAAGTCACTTTATGGCTGAGAATACATTGACAACAATATGGATACATCTACAGTGGTACATCTGTACACACCAAAAGTTACTCCTCACAAGTTAATCCAAAAATTAGCAGTGCAAGCAGTTTAATGCACAAGTTAAAAACTCCCAAGACACGACCCACCTAAATGACAAACATAATTTGTCACATATATAGTGGGGAATATGTTTGACCTAATAAACCTTGTTGAGAGATCAGTTTATTAACCCAGGCAGAATGCCCAATAGCTCTGACTACACATACAGCTTCCAGGCTTGACCTGGTGAGTGTACCATGCCTGTGGTATTACTGACTCGGGGTTTGCTAACTGGCGTGTCTGTAGTGTGCTTCAATTTATAATGCATATGATTTTATAATCCCTTTCATTTCAGCATGCCAAGATCTGGAGGAATGACTTTTCACTTTAACCCATATCCATATATCTTTTTCCCGAAGGATCACAAGTGTACTACTTACCATTCCATTTACTGCAGAAAAAAAAAGTAAAGATCAATGACCATCTAGTATGTTTCTGCAGCTTTTGACAGCTTCAAAGTTTCAGATTAGACACAGGATGTATAATCTAGGGCCATCAGTGATTCTCCATCACTTACTACCAGAATATATTGCAGAGGCAAAGACACTCCGAAGAGATCATCACAAAAATCCAACTTTACTACAGCAGTGTATGGGTTTAATTCTATATTTTAAAAAAGAAGAATAAGGATATTCACCTGGATACACTTCATCTTCAACCTTCCATTTTTCATCTTGCATACTACACAAATACTGCGACGTTGTTCTCGGGAAGCGATGGTAGGCAAGACGAGAATACTTCTCCCGAATGAGAAGAGCTTTCACCAGGCTCTTGGCAGCTTGTTCATAATCATCAACTGTAACCTGAAAGGAAAGCTTGGATAAATAACTGACAAAAATAAAACAGCACTTTTAGCAACAAACTGAACCCACGCCGGTAACAAGACGACTGAATTTCCAGAAATGTGAGTGTATGGGGCTTGACCATAAGGATCTTACTCAAGGTCTCAGGAAGCCAGTGACAGGCAGAGTCCAAACACAATATGCAAAAATAAACACACAGGGTTTTTTTCCTCCTGCCATATAGTACCCGTTTATTTAATGCCTGATTATGTTTTTATCTAGTCTATTTATTTTTTATGATAAAAAGTTTAAAACAACCTGACCTTGCCTTGAACACATCAATGTGTTCACAAAGCAATCTGCAGTTTGTTGCAGAGAGGCATTACACACTTGATGTACACTAGCTGCTTGTGGTTTGGGATTTCCACCCTCCCCAGATAATTTTTTTTTTTAAAAAGAGGGCTTCTTACCCCTGCACAGTAGTCGCCACTAATTGAAACTCTCTGAAACTCTGGTACATCATATGGCACTTGGACAGGCAGAAAAGCACTTGGAAGAACTGGTGTTGCAGGAGACAGAACGGGGTTGGTTGATGGTGCTTTCCATTCCTGAGATGGAATTTGTAATGACAAAGACTGGGATCGGATCATCTTGAAACTTTTCTTCCTATGAATTCATGGTATAAAGCATAAAATAAACCATGGTATAAAACATTCAGTACACTGGAAAACTGGTTGCAGCAAAGGTATCGCTCCCTAAGTAATTTTACAAACAATGTCTTGTACAGCAGGAAAAATCATGGTTACAAAAATATTTGTGCTTTTAGCTTTTTTTCCTTATTATTTCACATGATTACACACAATTACAGTTACACTCCACACAAATACAACATGCCAGAATTTATTTACAATCACTCTAGGATACCCTAAGGTTTATTTTGTTCACTTCTTACAAATTCAGCTTCAGCAAGTCACTGTACAGAAGGACAATGTGATCACTGTGCTTACTTTAGTAGGAGTTGATTCTTAGAGGCTGGTAGCATCAGAACTCATGAAGCGTCAGACAGAAACAAGTGAATGTTACACACAGTAAATTGTTCCAAGTTCCCATGTTATTACACACATTTTTAATTCTTCCCAAAACAAGCAGGATTTACAGACTCGCCTAACTGTCCGACAAGACTGTGCATCAAAATTTCATATACAGTCATTCAGTTAAACTCATAAGAAAAAGGGTAAGCACATAGTTATTCCTTAGGCAGTGTCTGATGAGACTTGAGCAAAAAGTCAGTGTTACCAGAGTAACAACACAGTATGGCTTTGATACATAAGCTCACTCCTCAGAGCACTAAATGTAATAAAAGCTTTTGCCCTTTCTCAGCAGAACTGTGATAGATTTTACCTTAGACAGACCAGCTAAAAAAGAACACTGTCTTTTGCAGTAAAGAAATTGTAGTATCTCAAGTGAATGTTATAAACTACCTGTGGTATCACTTTGTTTTGCACTGTGGAAGCACCCCCATGGTTTATAAACTAGATGCCAAAACCTTAGAAGTGTTAGTTAGAACCACTAAAGAAGAAAAAGAAACACTGGAATACTCTCTGGAAGTTGCATATGACTTCTGTGACAAGCTAAAGAATAAGAACATGCAGTGCTGGTATAATTAATACTCTATGACCAAAATCCACCCTCTCTGAAGTACTTGTAGCCACCTTTGAAGTCAGTATGAAATTCTTGTAGTGTTGGATCAACTGCAACTGACAACAACTGAAGTTGTATGTGTGTAACTGTCCTTGAAGTACACTTCAGCCCTGTAGGACATGGATGAATTTCTGTTCCCACATGCCAGCAACATACACAGCAACATCCCACTTCCCACAGTTAAACTTCTACAAAACTCGAGGTACAGTTTGACAGAACATATTTCCATAAGACAGTTTCCCAAATTAAAAGTGAAACTTACTGCTTCAGGAGGAAAGATACACCAAATAGTTGTTTGAATGGAAACAGCTAATTTTTCCCTTCTTTGCTTATGTCTATGAATATGCCAACTGGGAAACCCTTGCACAACTCAAACCCAAAAGGCACAGCCTGTATCATCAGTGTGTCATACCTTAATTTAACTAAATTGACTCGTCTCCCTTCTGTTCCAGAAATATGATGCCAAGCATTGCCCAACTGATTGTCTGCAGCTAACTGGGTACATGTGTTTAGCTATCAGTTTCAAAGGCTGCTTGTTTGCCTGCTTTTTGCAGAGTCCGTACACATCCAAACCATTCAGTGTCAGGCTGCTGCTGAGCTCAGCTGACTCTAGGACAAGCAACCTAGGCAGTCTACCGAAGTTAAGATACTGGAACTGCTTGACATCAGGGTATGGCTACCTCCCTGAGAAAATGATAAACCAAATCAAGCTGGGCTTCATTAGATTCATGGGTAAACCATGTGCACTGCTATTATTTTGGGGTTGGTTAAAGTATTCAAGATGTGCTCTTTCATAGCTGATAGTGGTTAGCTTTATCTCTGGGTAAAGGAAATCTAATATGAATAACCTCATTATGCCAATACCACTTTTCACCTTCTCCCTTGATGTTAAATGTCAAGTCTTTGCTTTCATCTATTTTTACAGAGACTAAAAGAAATATCACACCACTATAATTTTCTCTGTGTTAAATTTCTGTTTCTCTGGATGAAACTAGAACAAAGAGGGGCAGGAAGCATTTCTTTTTCTGACTTGTAACATGACAGAGCCTGAGGGTTTTATTCACTTCTACCTAGCTATACTGTTTGTTAAACTTGCATAAGCAGTATCCGTGCTACTGCTGGAAGTGCAGCTGAGTGAGCCTCACTGATCCGAGCTCCCAAGGCCCAGCCCCACACTGTATGCAGAGCACAGAAGGACAGCACACAGGTGGCCCTTGGTGCCTGTTGGTCACCTTTCTCTTGAAGGAATAAGAAGCTGAATGTTATTTGCCAGATATTTCAATATTAACTCAAACTCATCTAAAAACTATTTTCCACTAAGAAAGCAACTACTGAACAAACCTTTTAGCTGTTTCCACCGACTGTTGTTCTGCCAGTTCCTTCTGCAGTTCCCTCTCCTTGGCCTCTTTCTGCCCAATAGGGCAGTCTTCAGGCACGGTGAATAGTGACAAGGCATCTTTGCTGTCTTCTTCTCGAAGAACTTTAGCAAACACCTTCTCTGCTAGCAGTCTTACGTGCTCATCAACCTCAGAGATGTTCAGCTTTGGAAACTGTCTGGGCATCTCGGCTATTAAGGAAGACAGATGACAAAGTTATAACTACAAGATTAAAGAGATGTGAGAAACTGTTGTGATTTTTAGTGTTGGTTGGGTTTTGTTTTTTTTCCTGGTACATGTATCAAGAGCTGAAAGCAAAACCAGAGTAAAGTAGAACAGCTACAGAGAATTTAAACTAGTATGCAGTACACAAGAACCACAGGTATCCTCTGAGCATGTTTACTTGTGGGGTTGTGCCAATTTGTGAATCGGGTACTTCTTGGAATTTCCCAAGATGTGTATGTGCAGATTTGCCAGCAGATTCCAGTGACCTGCATAATCAGACAGACCAGTACTTGCAATGTAACCTATACTTAGCTGTATGTACTTGCACTGAACTCGGAAATCACGTCACATTGACTCAGTTGCCAGCCTTCTTCCCTGCTCGGTGACTTCACAGAGCCACAAGCAAGTTACAAAAGAAGGCTGCAGCCTTCTACCTCATCCCATCCTTTCCACAAGTAAGAAAGTCAGGGAGCTGTTGGGAAGTAAAATGGTTGCGCAGCAGAAGCAGATACGGTGTATCTGTATCTCAGTGACTCTTTTTATTTCCAGTAGTTCATATCCTGCTTTTGAATTTTACGTGGGAAGCAGATAGGTTATGGACTTTAATTTTTACTTGCCATATAAGTATTGTTTTTCTAAAAAATATGCTTTATATTTTAAATTTTTATTTAAGTAGCCTTTCATCGCAAAATACTTCCACTTGATTATAGCAGCACTACTAAAAATACCATCTTTAGTGCTCCCTCTGTAGCTTCATTTTTTATATTTCATTCATAGAATCCAAAACATGAATTTTGACATACCTGGTAGCATTCTGGAGGAGAAAAGCAATACAGTGTTTGTAAGCTACTGACCAGTGTCATTTACTCTGTACTCTAAAGCTTTCTCAATGCCTTCAGTACAACGGTGTTTGTAACAAATAAGATTAAATTATTACGTAAGTTAAAAATAGCAATGAACATATCACAACAAATGGATCCAAGCACTGCCAGAATGCCAAGTCTGGGTCCAAAACTGGCAATTTGGAATCCTTTTTGGTTACAAAAAGGCAAAAATATTTTAGAAGATGGCATTCATATAAAGAGTAACGCGTGCTGAAAGGCAGCCTGAAGCGTGGCAGTTTTTAATCCCTCCAGGCACAACTTATCAGGGCCCACATTATGGTATTTCTGTAGGCACGCTGCAAGCTCCACATGTTGATACGCGATCCTTTCGATACGTGATCCTGCTGGTTTCAGCCTCAAAGATTCTAACTCACGTCCACCTGTTTTCACAGTTGCTTTGAGAACACTTTTATTCTAAAAGCAAATATAGTACAAAAGGATGACAAGAGATGTATTGAGTGGTGCCATGGCGATTTAACGATTATCTACATTATTCTGCGTTCTTATTTTGTAACAAGCAATTCGCAGCCCAGTGGAAACACATGACTGGTTTTAAAGAAGCGTGGATCCGACTCTGCTGTTTCTGCAGCATTTGTTTTGCAGTTAGTATTAAGTCATCATAAAATCAAGTATAACTATGTAAGAAATATAAAAATACATGCATGTTCAGCTGAATGATTCAATGACAATGCACTGTGATGTCTTAGAAGCATCCAAACTTAGCCTCAGTTTCTCAATTTCGAACCTCAGTGAAGTCATGGGGAGTTTTTCCACTGACCTCAATGAGCACAGTTGTCAGCACCAGTAACTGCCGTAGGTACAGCTGCCAGCGACGAGGGCCTTCTGGGCCGCTGCGGCCAGGCAAGAACTGTCTGAATAGTTACTCCACTATAGTAAAATGATAGCAAAAATAGTAAAACGTGCAATAATGTTTCTGCTGCTAAATCAGCAATTAAAATCTTTTCAGTAGCAGCGGACTAGGACAGGGGAAATCAATTAGTTATGTGTTTATCAGTGGCCGAGCATTTTCCTAGTATAAATGAACTTAAGAGAATTACGATCAGAAATAGAAATACAGTAGGAAATACACTGCCTGAGAAACCACACTGTCTTTTAAATCATTACCACAGGATAATGAAGAGTCAGAATGTGAAGATATGAGTACAATTCTCTACCGTACCAAAGGTTTTCTTCTTTCTTACAGAACCTGATGGCACATTTTTAGCTCCCGAGACTAAGGCACAAAGTCCTCTGAAAGGCAGGTTCACCCTTATCACTGCCAGCTTATATCACTGAAAGGAGTTTAATGAACCTGAAACAGTCGGGAGGCACTTCATGCAGTACTCGCGCAAGCCGTGCCATTCTCAACGGGAAAAGGGATGAGGATCTTGCATCCAGTATCCTTCCATAGAAGTACTGTCCTTTGCCCAAGGTGAGCAACAGCCAGACATCCGAATGGGATGGGGAGGGGGCACGAATGCCAACCAGCAAACAGCAAATGCTCCTTCCTAAATACCTCCCACGGACAGCCTGCTTTGGCCACTCTGTAGTTCTGCACCTTTGCGGAAGGGAGGAAAGCTCTTTCTCTTGAAACACGCTAGATAGAAAATGACGGAACGGTTACTTAAAAAGCAATTATTGATCAGGAATCTAATGGGCTTGAGTACGCGATGAGCACACGCAAAGGAAACAGCCGCCGCCGCCTCCGCCTCCGGCCCCGCGCGGGCGGTCAGCTGGCAGCGCGGGCAGCCGCGTCCCGCCGCCGCGAGCAGCTGGGGC
>WTSP01012106.1:0-37667 GCA_025331215.1 Actenoides lindsayi
GTCAAGACAAGATAGGTGTCTAGGACAGGACAAGAGGCTGGGCTAATAAGCCAGGTTTCAGAATCTCTTTCATGAGCCAGCTGCTCTTCTACGCAACCAAGCGCAGCAAGCCGAGCCCAGGAATCATTTCTACTTTTCCAACTCCCCCAATTTTACTAAGGAAGCAAACATTTTCTTTTTCCTTTTTTCTGGGCTTTGGAAGAGACTTAGAGGGTGTTTGACTTCCACTGGTGACCCCCTCTCAGCTCTTCAGGTTTGTAACAGCTTGGGAAGAGAGGATCCCCTTTTTGTAGAGTGTCTGTTGCAGAGGAAACACCTTCCTCCTGCTTAATGCGCATGTTATGCAAAGATTTATCTATGGGGGAGATACTTTTCTGCACTGACCATTTAGCCTTCATTCCTACATCTTCCACACATGCATACTCTGACTCCCGGGCATTTTATTTCTTAGTGAGGGGTATTAACTCCTGTATTTGGATTGGGGGTTAGGTGCCAAGGTGTTTTAAGAGAAGGGGCTCTTCTGCGTGTATGCCAGTGCTCTCCACAAAGTGGAAACCGTCCCTACTTTAAAAGTACTGCACTCATGAAAGTGTATGGTCTTCATCAGACAAGTTTGTCTGTTGCCTTTACAAAGCCCCAAAGGAAGCTAAAGTGAGGATGTTCCTGAAGCCTGCCTTTGCACCTGACACAAAGCTGTGATTGGTGACCAGGAAGCTGGGTCGTTGACCAGACCATGGCTGTATGGCAGAGCATTTACACCTCCATTGTTCAAAATGTTCTTCTCAAATGAAATGGCTGGTTCATCATGCTATGAATGTTGATTGTGCACCTGTGTAGCATAAACAATAGCTTTTGTGACATACCAGTATATCAATGCAGGGAACCATTTATGATCTAAACTTTCCCTGCCTGGCTGTGGGTTCCGATGCACATGGATTCCTGTCAGAGATTTTTGTAAGATCCAGCGTGATTTTAGTCCAATTCTGTCCAGATTTTCTCATATCACTCTATGGTTCTTGCAGCACACAGCTGGAGTGGACATCGTGGGCTGCCTGAAAATCATATATAATTTTTTAAGGCTGCAGGCAAATGACTATGCCCTGACCTGCCTTTGAGCTGACTGAACAGAACATAAGAAACCACTGGGCATGACATGAGCAATTGCCAGACATGACAACTACCAGTATGAGAAGCCAACAAAAGTTACATATAGTGCCATGAGGAATGGATGGATTTCACAGATGGTTGAAAGCAAATTATGTGAGGAATAGCTAGACCTCACAGAAAACTATAAGGGAGAGTTGGGGACCTTCTGGGAAGTGGAATCTTGCAAGGCCTACAGTGCCTCTATAAGAGTGCTGGAAATGTCATATAAGGTCAAGAATATCTATGTATTTTTATCGGAAGTACAGAATTTGGTATCCAAACCAAATTTGGATTCAGAGGGAAAAATAAATTAGGAGTGGCTTGTTTATTTGGGAGGAGACCAGGGTGGAGAAAGGAGGATTGAAACATGGGAAAAGAGTTAACAGATGTAAAATGACATAATCACAGATGTCCATGAGTACCTGCCCTCTATCACTACAACCTGGAGCAGGACAATTAGTCAAACCTGTTGTTCTGACCATACCATATTTATTTCCAGTCAGGAGGCCCAGGGTGCATTTAGTTACCAGCAAGAGAACAATCAGGATGTTCAAATTAAGCATTCCAGCATTGTAATGTTGGTATGCATTCCGGGCCTGATGGTATCAGCATCTCTCTATCAGCCTAACATCAGTATTCACGATACGACTGTTGATGACATACGTCATAACAGGTTGATTGCTCTGCTTCAAAAATGCTGTATGTGTTTTACTGACTCATCTTGGAAAGTTTCTTGTTACTTAGCCAAGATACAATGAAGAGAGCATTCTCCAGGCAGGGTCCATAGGTTGAAGCCTGCAGTTGTCCCTTTGAGGACTTCAGGCATAGAAATGCACTGAGAGGCTTGGATAGTTTTTATGTTGTTTCCTTTGGACCTTTGTGACTCCAATTAATCAAAATTATATCAAACCCCAGGACAAGGAGATTCCCAGACTATGTGATGAACAAGATTTAGAAATTACCTGCACACATTTACCCTTCTGCTTCCTCTCAGTAATCTTTCAGTTTCATAGGTTTTCCTGGATTAAATAGAGTTTTTCCCAAGCCAGTAATAAAAAGTACTAGAGAGCTATAAAAAAATTCGAAGTCCTACATTACAAAGTTTCTGAACTTCAGCTGAGAAGTTTGGTCATGCTTTGATAAGTGTTCATTACGGCACCCTGCATCATGCATTTTCCTTACAGAACTCCATGGCTGGAGAGCTGAGCTTATTCATTGCCTCGCTTACCTTCTTGTCACAAAATGAGAATTGAAGGGGACAGATGGGGGTGTCCTGTCTCAAATATGTTGTTTGTAAATGGGAATCTAGGAGTGTAGTTCAGTGAGACGTTCACTGAAGGCTTTTGACATTGTGTCCCATCACAGCCTCATAGGCAAGCTTAGTACGCATGGGTTAGATGAGTGGACAGTGAGGTGGATTGAGAACTGGATGAATGACAGAGCTCAGAGGGTTGTGATCAGCAGTGCAGACTCTAGTTGGAAGCCTGTTGGTAGTGGTGTTTCCCAGGGGTCAGTACTGGGTCCAGTCTTGTTCGACATATTCATCATTGACCTGGATGAAGGGAGAGTGTACCCTCAGCAAGTCTGCTGTTGATACAAAACTGGGAGGACTGGCAGACACACCAGAGGCTGTGCTGCCATTCAGAGACACCTGGACAGGCTAGAGAGGGGAACGTAATGAAGTTCAACAAGGGAAAGTGTAGGGTCCTGCACCTGGGGAGGAATAACCCCATGCACGAGTACATGTTAGGGGCTGGCCTGCTGGAAAGCAGCTCTATGGAGAAGGATCTGAGAGTACTGGTGGACAAGAAGTTAGCCATGAGCCAGCATTGTGCCCTTGTAGCCAAAAAGGTCAATGGTATCCTTGGGATGCATTAAGAAGAGTGCGACCAGAAGATCAAGGGAAGTTCTCTTCCAGCTCTGCTCTGCCCTAGTGAGGCCACATCTGGAGTAGTGTATCCAGTTCTGGGCTCCCCAGTTCAGGGGAGACAGGGAGGTACCTGAAAGAGTCCAGCAAAGGACTACAAAGATGATTAGTAGATGGGAGCATACCTCTTACAAGGAAAGGCTGATAGACCTAGGTCTATTCAGGGTGGAGAAGAGAAGAATCAGAGGCAATCTTATCGATGTTTTTAAATATCTAATAGGCAAGTGTCAAGAGGATGGGGCTGGTCTCTTTTCAGTGACAGGTGTCCAGTGACAGGACAAAGGGCAATGACCACAAATTGAAATACAGGAAGTTTCACCTAAACATGGGGAGAAACTTCTTTACTGTGAGGGTGACGGAGCACTGGAACAGGCTGTCCAGAGAGGTTGTGGAGTCTCCTTCTCTGGAGAGTGTCAAGACCCACCCGGACACGATCTGGAGCAGCCTGCCCTAGGTGACCCTGCTTTAGCAGGTGTCTGGACTAGACAATCTCCAGAGGTCCATTCCAACCCCTACCATTTTGTGATTCTGTGATTCTGTGATTCCGCTCCCTGAGTAGGGGTTTCTTCACATGTTTCTCATTCAGCTCCTGGGCCCCAAGTGAATTCTGCTTTCAGAGCTCCAGCTTCTTTGCCTGCAGTTCTTGAGGCACTCTGGGAGGTGAATTCTCCACTAACTCTACCTGCGTGTCCCTTGTTTCCTTTTGAGTTCTGGACTGTTTTATGCGATACACTATGGATGCCATTTGGGGATAGACCTTGTTCGGCATTAACTGAGATAAAGGGATTGATGGTGTTGGAAACTGGAATTCAAGAGGTCAAAAGTACTTTCCCACCTTAGCCATGGATTTCTTGTGTGATCTTGGGCATGGGTTTTAAGCTAAACTGTCTTCAAATCAGAAGTAACATATCCTTGCCTTCCTGGAACACTGCTGATATAGAAATAGCACAATAATGGGATTCGTATTTACACCTTTAAGAGCTGTGTAAAATAACCTGGTTTCTTCCATGTGAATTGCATTGTATGTCACCCTTTGGATACAACACTGTGTGCAAAACTCCCTGCAATTGCCTGAGTCAGCTTTGCTTGTTTGAATTAATTCCTCTGGATGGTGCATTAAGTACAGGTCATTTTATCAGGCTTCCCTGGCCTTTCTGACAGGGTAATTAACAGCAGCACGCACAAAGCACCAGTAGGTCTTGCATGGCTCTTCTTGTGAAACAGTTGTAATGTTGAAACATTTTCGTCATAAGACCTGAGTACTGAGTCTATAGGGTGTTAATCAAATTAATTGAACAGAGTGAAAGGAATCTCAGGGAGGGCAAGACCTTTCCTTCTGGAACACACAGGTATTTTGCAAGTGAGGTGTTCTGTTCTGGTAGAGGAACAGCAGCAATGAAGGAAAAAATGCCAATGATTTCCAGGTACAGCATGGTCTGGTCCTTGTTCTCCAACCACTCTGTCATATCTGCAGCAGATAGAAGTGTCTTGAGTCCCTCCAGCTCTCCCTTCTCCATATGCTCCAGTTTTTCTGGCATGTCTTACTGCCAGGTATGAGCCATGTGGAACAGAAAGTTTGATCCCGCCTCTGCCACTCCTGGTGTTTTTCTTTCACAGGTCAAGTAACATAAATTCCACCATAAATTCCCTGTGATTTCTTAGGCTGTTGCATTAATGGGCATGTATTAAAGCTGAGGAAGAAATGCTTATAGTATGAGTTGTAGGTTCAGGATGTTCTTCTCATTATAGAAATTGATGTCCAACAGTGCTGGGAGGATAAGATCTACAGTCTCAGAATGAGTTTATTATACTGCCATTCAGGAGCTTGGATAAATTGTTGTCAGTGGTTTCATCTCAGGAATTCTCTCATTTCATCTTAGCCTCCTCAAGACACTGTCATCTTCATGCTTGATGTGAGACACAACACATGGAGTCGGAGGAATGCAAAAATACCAGAGGTTGTGTTTTGATAGGAATTGAACACGTGGCAGCATGGAGTTGTCCTCTGGTCTCTACTGGTGTCCTGCATAGGACAGCAAAATTAATTCTGCCCTGCGAGTGCCAGGAAGATGAGGGAGGCATAGGCATCATGAATGAATGATGAAGGAAAATGAAACACACAGGAACTGAAAGCTGCTCTTTTTTAAATTCCAGTTTCTTAAGATGCCTGCAATCACGCTTTCTTTCTCTGTCTCTCTGTTTTTGTGTACCTCTGTTGATTTTACCCTTCCCTCTCATCAATAAGTTTTCACTCTTGGTGGTACCAAGAGGAATTGAGATCTCAAGAGAGCCTGTCAGGAGTGCCTCAAAGTGAAGGAGAGGCCCTGTTCCCCTTACTAAGGTAAAAGATGAGCTTAGTGCTTATTCAACAGAAAGGCTTCCATGTGGGAGGGAGAGAAAAAGGGAGAAAGTGGATGAAGGCCCAGATTGTGGAAGTGCTTCAGTTAATGATTACATGAAAACACATCTAATTATTATCAATATGCTCCACACCTTTTGCAGCACATGATCTATTCCAATATCAAACATGAACTATATTCTTTAGCAGCAATTAATAAGGTCCGATAAAATGTATGTACATTTTATTTTTATTTAGTTCTAAGGCTGTTGGACTGAAAAGATTAAGGTATGAGCTTCTGGATGGGCAAAAGAAAGAAAAGAGGAAAAGGAGGTTAACAAGTTATTTTAAGACTTTAGGCCTCATATAAAATTTATTATTTACGTTCTTTCTTGATAAGGATGATGAGAATTGTTTACATTACTTACAGGCGCCACACCTCAGTGTTACAAGGACTGCCAGGAAAGTTTAGAAAAAGAGGGCTTCATGGATGAACTGCACCTCTAAAGGTTCAAACTATCTAGCTGTGAGGTATGCTAAGGGGCATGTGATCTATGGGCTTGTACAGCTGTGTAGTGATTTTGAGGGATGTATGGCATCCAAGTGGTAGACTTTGGAGTCTGAAGAGAGATTTGGATGCTTTTGAACTGTGCCTGAAGATTATTCCTACACAGTGTTGTGGTCTCAGGAAGTTCAGAGAAACAGTTTACCTTTGAAGAGATTTAAAACCAAACTGGCAGGTGTATTTTTTTCATAATTTACCCCATCCCTCACAGTGTTTTAGGTATTCTGTAGATCGGTAAGAGGGCCAGGGGGATGATTCAGCAATCTCTATTCACATTAGCAGCCTCAACATTAAGGCTTACTCTTTTCTGAGGGATTTATGATCTCCTTAGAGAAGACCCAGCTAACGAAAGGAATACAATGAAGTGATGTTGTGGGAAAACAGCCATGTCTCTCTTAGACAGCATCTTCTGGTTTGATCTCTCTTTACTGTTAATTTTTATATTTAGATTTTGTGCTTTTTTTTTCACAATGGAAGCACTAATCTTGTTAATTAATGAGAGTAGCAGCCATAAAAAGAAAAGGAGCTAGTACTTCTTGCCATAGTCTAGAGCTCTTGAAAATCTTGTCCTTGACATTGTTTTGAATGAAAAAAAATGAGATGCATAATCACTATTAGACATGATGGAGTTGATCTTTCTTACTATTACACCAATAAAAAGTACATGGCAGAAATTCTTAGCCTTGTACAACTATATTGCCACATACACACTTTACTAAATAGCTGAGCACCATGTCCTTGACCTGTCCATCTATCACTGAGAGTGTTGAAATGTCTGAGGTAGTCCACAATAGTTTTTGCATGATGAAGAAAAAAGTCTTCCTGATGATTTAAAATCTCTGTCAGAAACAGAATTAGGATATGGTGCTCTGAATCACCACAGCACAGCTGGAGAACTCATACTGGCTTAGCAGGGACATGTAGTTGTTTTCCTAAGAATAAGATGATTCTGACAGCTCCTGGATAAGCCACCTATTGCAGGGTTGTGGAGTGATTATGGCAATTTAGACCAAACTAGGTAAGAGTTAACTTTTCAAATCTTTGCAAATCCTCTTGGAGTTTTTGAATCATCTTTATATGCAGCCAGAAATTGCCCTCTGAATATCCAGGGGTGGGAAGGTTGGGGATCAATCTTCTTGACCTTGTGATACACACACCAAAAAACTTTGAGTGTCCAAGAGATACAGGAGATGTGCCACAGATCACAGAAAGACAGAAGAAGGGGGAGATGGCAGCAGGTCCTTGTATGTGATGTAAAGGTGAACAAAAACTATGTCAGGGTCTCAGAGACATTTTCTTTGAAGGCCTCTCTTGGCTTACTTTATATTCCAGCTGAAGGAAAAGGCTGTGGCTATCCAGCAGTACCAGTACCAGCACCAGCACCAGCACAGCCCCATGACAGCCACAAAGCATCATGCCATGAGAGCCATTTCTGAATTGCAGATCAGTGCCAAGGGGCAATATTGGAGTCACAAGGTGGCTGAAGGACAGACTTCCCTATCTGCTGCTATTGTCCTCAAAGCTGAATCACCATTATAGGTAAACAAGGAAGAAAGTAAACTGGGTTTCCACAGCAGCAAAAGATCAGTCTAGCCTGAAGATTTTAAATGCAAGACTGGTCCTGAAGATCCATTTACGAACTTTCTTTAAGAGTTTGCCATCATTCAGAACCTCTGTCTTGGCATGAGTTACATGGAGCAAAACTGTGTTCTTGTCTTCCCACCTGAACACATAATCTCTGTGATCTCTAGTGCAGCAGCCTGATATTGAGTCAATAGGTAAAGAAACCAAGATACTTCAAATGGTTGACTCAGCTCAAACAGCTTAAAAGCTGTAGCTGAAACAGCTGGGTCTCTGGCATTACAGAGCTGTCAGTCATATACTGTTCAGTTCTTGGCACAGAGTTTTTCTTGGTCTTATGACAATTCAACTCCTGGTTCTTTTGGCAGCTGGACAGGCAGGACACAATGGGATGGGAGGTGGGAAGAGGGTCTGAAGCTGGTTGCATGCCTGCCAGCTGGCTTCTAGAGGATTTTAGCAGGCAGGCGAGGAGGGGACTGTGTGGAACTGCTCAGGGAAAGAGTGGATATATGACTAGAGATGCGAGAAGATCAGAGCAGAGGTGTCTGCTCTTTGACCAGTAAGTGGGTAGAGCAGGAACAAAGTACGTGCTGTAGAAGACACAATGCAAACATAGCTACCTCATCTGGCAAGGATGGGAGGTGGGACTACATAGCGGGGACTGAGAACAGGCACAGCATGGCTGGAGTCTTTTCTCTCAGCTAAAGCCCAACCACAGACAAGTCCAGCAGCGCCCTCCGCAGTTAGGGCCTGGCATAAGCACGTTAAGAGCTGCTGTTCATGGGAGTAGTGAAAATAACCCCGGGGGCTGGCTCCACAGCTCCCAGCAGTCACAGAAGAAACTGTTTATGTCTTTCTACACAACCAAATGAGTGGTGATTAACAAACACAGGCCATTTCTACCATCACAGACGAGACTTGCTGTTAATTAAAAAAGAGGATTGAGAGGAAAAAAAAGCTATCCAGCTCCCTCCTGTGCCTATTCTCTGCCTTTGCTTTGTTCTCACTCTCTTGCTGACAGTCTTCGTGTCCTGTCTCTCAGCAGTGATACAATGGTTGTTTGACTATACAAGGATTGTTTTGTCTTACAGGACAAACATCATCCCCTGAGAAACATAGGAGCAGCTAGCACTGCAAGTTCATTCTGGCATGACTGCAGTTCATGGCCTCCACCAAGTCCCAGGTGATGGAACCGTGTGTGTGTGTGTGCGCTTTCATACAGTGGCTGGGCAGGGGGAATCTCTGTGTTTGAACATGAAAAAGTAAAGCTGTGAGCTCTCTGGCTTTGGGAAGAAAAAAAAAAAAAGAGAGAGAGAGAGAAACTCAGAAAAAGGTGGGTCCTAATACATGAATAAAAAAAAAATCAACAATAAAAACAAAGGAAGAAAATTTAAGGTATCTGTTGTTATTATTTTCAGGCCCCAGGTTGAAAGGAGCTATAGAGGCTGGTGCTGAGCCCCAATGTGTAAAGGGCTGCTTGCACTTAAGGCTCATGCCCTCATCTTTCTTCCACTAGAAAAGCTGTAGCCACAAGGGGAGATGCGGGGCAGGAATGACAGGGGAAAACAGACCGTACAGAAGAATCACTTTGATACACAGGCTCTAAAGCTGCAGCATTCCTCTCCCCCTGAACCCCCCTGCTTTAAGTGCCCAGCACCAAGAGGGGTTCAGTAGACTATACTGTAATCTTAATTATGCTCAGCAGCGATTTAGGGCTCTTCCTGTCTTTTAAGTCCCTCCTGCTGCCTTGTTCCCTTCCAGGGGCTGTGCCACAAGCCTGTTTGTGGGGCTACGCTCTCCCCAGCTCCAGCACAGGGACTGCAGTGAGAAGTGGCTGTGCATCGCTGAGCATCTGGAAGCGGTTATTAACTGTATTTGGCATCCAAGATGAACTATGAGTGCATCTGGGTGGCCTGAATTGTTCTTAATTATATTTTTGTTTTATTGTTTTCATTTCGAGCTGTGCTCTACCACTACTCTCTGCGTATCTCTGTGCTGTACATTCTCTGTGCTTCCAGCTTGGAGTGATTTGCTTCTTGCCGTGCTGGGTTTGCCATTTAAATTTTTTAACATCTCAGTTACTTTCTTTTCTTTTCCGCTTTTGATTATTTGGTTATGTCATTCCCATTTGCCCTGGCATTTTAATAAATTCACCGCAGCATTATCTTTGTCCCTAGAACTGCAGTTTATCCTTCACTTCTAACACCTCTGTCTCAAATCAGGATATAAACTGTTTATTTTTTTCTTAACGGCTGCTCTTTCGAGCCGAGGAGCGAAGAGCGGCACAGAGCAGCGCTTCCGCAGCAAGCAGCGCTGCAATCCCGGTGCCAGAGTGACCCCTGCCAGGAGCACGGCGGAATAACACGGCTCCTTCACTTGCTGGGCAGAAAACCAGGCAGGACTCTCCAGCTCAGTGTCTGCTCAGAAATTACTGGCCAGGTACTTAGGTGACACCAGCCTAAAGGATGCTAGTGCAAATGATGTGAAAGGAAATGAAGTGTTTCGGATTACAGTTTCAGGTTGAGGGACTGCCCTTCATCTGCTGGGATTTGCACTTCTCTTTCTCCCTGAGGTGCTTGCACTTCCCTCTGCCACACTCGCTTTCTGACCCCGCCAGCTAAAAACTCGCAGGGAGGGGCTACGCTGGGCAGCAAGCCGGGCAGTGGGCTGGGCAATGGGCTGGGCAGTGGGCTGGGCAACGGGCTGGGCAGCGGGCTGGGCAGCGGGCTGGGCAGGGGGCTCTCCCTCTGTGCCCTCAGGCAGTGCCTGGGGAGGTGGGACTCCTGCAGGAAAGCTCTTCTGCCCTGGGCAATAGCTGATTCCACCCTGAGCACTTAGTTTCTGTTGGTCAAGACTCTGGGCTTTGGCAGGCACTGATGAATCTTATTCTGTGGTTAAAGACTGCTCCAAGCCAGCCGGTCCACCCGTCTGCAGAGGGAATGGTTTTTCTGGCACTGTCAACAGGGTGGCACAAGCAGAGCGGCTCACAGGCCTCACCTTCAGCTGCTGTGGAGCAACATTTGGCAGCTCATCTTAAAGGGGTCAATGAAGATGAGTTTCTGGTGAGTCGTTGGCCTTTGTACAGAAGTGGTGGGATGCAGCCAGGTGCTGGAGCCCAGTGTCTCTGCTGCAAGGGCAGCAGCATCCGAGGGAGACATAGGATGTGTAGGTGCTGAGTGGAGAGATGAGGGGGACAGAGGAGTATGATACTCTTTCAACTTGCCTTTTTTGAGGCTGAGTAGTGCTTACCTTTTTACTGCCACAAAAGCAAGGTCCTCACAAACAGTTTGGTTTCTGTATGAGCAAAATGACTAAGACCTTAAGCTGTGGTCGGATGTGTGAATTCACTCCAGCAGCCCTGTGCATACAGCCCTTTCTAAAGTGCTTGCGTTGGAGACATTTGGCCATTCAAAGCTAGAACACAGACACTAAGCCATACCTTCACATTAAAACTATGCTCAACACACAGGCAGATGTGGTCATACCTGTATCAAGTGGAAACCTGACGGAAACACACTGTCCATGACTCACTCATTAGAGGGAGATATGAACCCATGTAGTTCATTCGTAACTGTAGCACTAGGTTTAAGGTGAAGTTAACATTATGCAATGGATGGAGCAGGTCCAGAAGAAGGGCCACGAAAAAGATCAGAGGTCTGGAGCACCTCTCCTACAAAGACAGGCTGAGGGAGTTGGGCTTGTTCAACCTGGAGAAGAGAAGTCTCCAGGGAGGCCTTATATTGGCCTTCCAGTACCTGAAGGGGCCTACGAGAAAGCTGGGGGGTGGACAGTACTGTTTACAATGGCATGTACTGATAGGATGAGAGGCTATGGTTTTAAACTACAGACGGATGTTAGAAGTTCTTTACTATGAGGGTAGTGCAACACTGGAACAGGTTGCCCAGGGAGGCAGAGGAGGCCCCATCCCAGGAGAAATTCAAGGTCAGGCTTGATGAGACTCTGAGCAACCTGATGTAGTTGAGGATGTCCCTGCTCACTGCAGGGGGGTTGGACTAGATGACCTTTAAAGATCCCTTCCACCTCAGGGCATTATATGATTCTATGAATCCTTTTAAAATGTTTTCTTACCGTTATTAGATTTAATTCATAGATGAGAAACACCATTTTCCTCCAAGGTACTCCTTTTAGACTTTAACAAAGTCCTCGTGCATTAGTGAGTTAAGCCACTGGAGTTTTGCTCTCTCATATCTTTTAACACCCTCCATAGTAAACAAAACCCACCCTAGTAGCTACTCATTTAAGTTCCAGTACAGGATGGGCCTTGCTAATATGCAGCAGCTCTTCAACACTTTGCGAAACACAAAAGCTCCTGACAAGGCTCTTTCAGCAGTCAGCCAGCATCGCTGGATGAAAGCCCATGGTATTCACATGTGGTAAGCACTGTGTTATGCAGCAAGGGACATTCAGGCACAGCAAAGGTACGTGACATGTCCAAGAGCACACAGTGAGTAAAGGACAGACTAGAGTCTAAGCCCCAGCTTTTCCTCTCTACGCTTCAACTTTACCAGACCAGTTTATCATCTTTGGCCATAGCTGCAACACTGGGAATGTGACCCATGTCCACCTGATTGGCCTAGTTCAGGTCTTTCCACAGAGACCCTGACCAGCACCGCAGGCTTCAAGGTGCTGATGCCACCGCCTCAGGTGGCGACGCATGGGCCTGAGGGCACCTCCCCATCCCCAAGCCAGGCACACAGCTGAGCTTGAATGTGCACCAGTGCACCCATGCTGAGCTGGGGGAGCACCAGCACGGAAACACGGCTGCACCCTAGCAAGACGAGGCTAAAGCTGATCTCTGCTCCATGTCAACCTCAGCAGCTGGTTTGTAAAGTGTGAAGTGCTGTAGTTATGCCACTGGGTTGAACTAACCCGTTTGAACTAGCAGCTGAGCCTAAACTACACCAGTGGTAAGCCAAGAGGTAGTCATTGCTATCAGTAACTACATGATAGCCATGGTACATGTGCATGTCTCCAAACATATGTGAACAGGCAGGCAAAGCTGTGCCCTGCTTCTGGAGGCCTTGTAGCTTTATTTTTTTTATTTCTAATGAAATGCCAGGACTAACCGAGGAAACAGTTGTGGCACTAAGGCAAACTTAGCACTGTTGTAACTCCAACAGCATTATTTCTGGCCATTTTGAGGGTAAGATGGGTAAAGAGGCAAAGCAAATGGTTACCCTAGCAGTCATCCAAGGGTTTGTGCTCAGCACCTTTGAAGGCCAGGACGTGACTGGAGAGCCACACTGCAGAGAAGTATAGTGTGGACATCAGAGCCTGTGAGCACTTTGCTCTTCAGCTCCAGAACTACTTTTAAAGATCCTGACCTGGTTATGGACCTGCAGAAACTTGGCAGGTGAGAGGGAGCAAACACAGGGACCTTCCCCATGATTTGAAACTAATTACTAGCTGTGGATGCAGTCACCTAACCTTATTATCCCCACCCATCCCATGTTTTTCTTCTCCAAGCCTCTGAATGTGACACTCTCTTGACTTGGCTTCAGTGCATTAGAAGGCATTCCAGGGCCACATGTATGGTCTAAACACGGCCCAGGAGCTGCAGAGCCAGGGGGGGCAGACATGGGAGGTTGATGCCTCTCCAGCATCAGGAGCAAAGGCTGAGCTTGCAGCCTTCTTGTTTATGCCAAGGAATTTTTAGTTACACATGCCAGGTAATTTTTTTTATTGCTGGCAGGCGATCGATCCTCCTGGCTATTCACAAAAGTGCTTTAATTCAGCCCACCCATATTCACGCAAGGTTCCTGTGCAAGAACAACCCCACGCAGAGCTTACATCAAGGTAGCTACCCAGAAAGTTTTGTTCACAGTAAGATAAAATGTGACACCCCACTTTGTCTTAGAAAGCAATGCAGAAACCTCTTCTGTGGTGAAGCACCTATGAGAAAAATGGTACTGTTATGCTCAGGTTTATCACAGCATTTGCTGTGTGTAAATAAATGAAAAGAAAGCAGTCTTTGACTGACAGAAATGGGTTTCCTGATACGTCATTATTTTAGCACAGGTCCTCTGTGAGGCACATGGCAAATGACTGTAAATAATTATGACTAAATTCTCCCCTTGTGAAATGTAAGAACCAGCATTTGTTTTCCGATGCATTACCCCAGCAGTTTTGCTTATACTCTTATAAAGAGACTACCAGGACAGATGCTCCCCTGCAGATGTCAGGGGTGTCAGTTTGGCCCCATGCCAAGCCAGCAACAAGGGGAAGCCTGTGCATGGGCATGCAGAAGGGAAATGCACACTGCACAGTAGGAAATAGGGCTGCCAAGCCACACACTCCATTAAGCAGTATGGGAGGAGGCCAGAGAGATTCCTACCAGGAGAGGATAAAAAGGTGGAAAGAAAAAAAAATCCTCCCTGCAGCATGGACTGATGACTGCACCATAAGCCAGCCTAAGTGGGATTAGTTTAGACATTGTGGAAATGCAGCGTTGTTAAATAATTTGTGTCATCTGCCACTGGGGACCCAGGCACATGTTACGTGGCCATTTATCCATGTGTTTTTGCTCTACTGGAGTGTTGTGCAAAAGACAAGTCAGCTATCAGGATGTCACATTTGTGCACAGATCTGGGTTGGTTCTTGAGGCTTCTACACCCTCACTTGGGCCAAAGGAGCAGAAGGAAGGAGACCAAGGGGTACCTGAGGCTCTCCTAAAGATCCTCTCATATGCTGGGACTATGCAGGAACTAAGTCAGTCTCCAGCCTAGGTCAGAGGCAACCTTCAGCTGTGTGTTGGCAACTGAACTTGCCAAAGTGGCATAAAAAGGGGCATTAAGTGTCAGCTTCGTTTTATAAACCATCAGTAATGCTTGTGCACCACACAGCTTTGAGTATCTGCATTAAGCAAATGAAAAGCAAGGCAGCAATTATCTATCCTTGCAGCTAATCTAGGGCTGTCTGCATGACGTCTGTGGAGCATCGCCCACAATGGAGAAGAGCTGTTGTACAGCAGTAATCCAGCAGGCCTCTCCAGGTGTGCTTCACTTTGAGCTGCAACCTCTGGGCCAGATGGGCTTTTAACACATTGTATTTGTCTCTGTATTTGTACAACACTATAAATAGCACTTGATGCTTTTGCATGAAATAATTTGAGCCACAGTCTTCTTAAGCTGGTGTAGGGGGGGGTGTGGGGGGTGTGGCAGAGAAGGGCCCTTTGGGAAGATACTCTCCCCAGTTTTAAGCATGTGACTTACAAGTATCTCCCTGAAGGTCCTTCTCCAGCCAGAGGCAAAGGCTCTCCCAGAGAGCAACGCAGGGATCAACCGCCATGGATCACCATGCAGCCTGCCGTGAGGATTCAGGCCAGGTGGGAGCCCTGTGTTTCTAGCTCCGTGTGAGGCAGCGGAGTTCAGCCCTGTCATGGCAGCTCTGCCTTAACACAGGAATGCTGCGGGCCACATTTACGGCAAGGGTAAACTGCTCTGCTAAGGGGCCTGGTTCTGCACAGTAGTGTTGGCACAGAGGGAAAGTTTGCTGGTGTGGATGGACCTGTTTGCTTCTGAAAACCAGGAATGTGAGGCCTTGCAGCCTCCACGCACACCTGCCCAGCTCCACTCTCTCGCTGGCAAAGTGGCTGTGTCCTTGACCAACTTTCATGCCCAGAGAACACAGCCTCCACAATGGTTTGGTTTTGCACTGCTCATTGCAGCTCAGATGGCTGTCAGGGGTGGGTGTTTCCAGGCCCTCCTTGTACGTGGATGTTCCTACCTCCCCACTCCAAAATTCAAGAAAAAAAAAAAAAATTTACAAGGGAAAAAAGAAGTGTTTGCTGATGAAGGCTCTGGCAGCTGTTTGCTGTACTCATCAAAGAAAAGGAAGTGCTAATTTTTCCTCGTGCAAACTGTTTCTGTGATTAAAGCACTCTGCAGTTCAGTTGCGAGCGCTGAATTCCCTCCAACCCCACACACACGGCCCATGGATCATGAGCCTGAGCAGGTGGTAGCTGGCTGCCCACACCCTCACCAGTTTGTACTTTCACACAGCACCGCTCATCCCTTTGTTTACTTTGCACCATTCACCATTTCCTCCTGGAGCCAGGGCTGAAACGGGGCAGGCTGCTGGGGGCACGTTCACACTTGAATCAGTGCTGCCGGCTTGAAGCTTGGCAAGATTCCCATGAACAAGCATAAATACCTCATGTCCACATCCCCTGAGCATCTTGCCAAAGCGGGAGGGTGGGAGAGGGGGGAACAGAACCATGTTTTTACTGCAAAACATCTCTCGTCCCCTCCATTTGCTGTGGTAAGGCTCTTGAAGCTAAACCGGGGAAAATTACTTGGGGTCCATATGGAGCATCCCAGCAAAGGCTGGAAAGAGCTCTTCCCAAGGACCTCCCAGGCCCTGGAACCTCCATGGCTCATGCCTCCCCTCACAGGGGCTCAGACTTGGTGCCAACAAGTTATCTGCAAACCTGCCACCAGAGAAAAAAAGAAAGCACTTTAGCGCTGTAATTTTTTTCCAGTGCCAGCAGCAATTATTTTTTTTTTTTTTTTAAACACTGATAGCTACAACATTTCCTGGAGATGCTTCTCTTACTTCCTAGAAAAGTAAACACTTCAAACTAGGAAATCAAGCTGTAAAAATATCAGACTTTCGCCCTTCACATTGAAGATTTATCTATCCATCTACCTCTCTCACAACCTAGCTTTAAGACTGGCTTTACCAAAACTAAACTATCCTTTTTTCAGTTACAAAGTTATATTCCTGAAAGTAATGAAGGTGCTTAAAATAATTAATGACACTACCCAAAAAAGTTCATTATCTGTAATAAACAAAGTGCACCAGATAACCCAATCCAACCACCTGGCAAAACAGACTGGTATCACAGGTGGACCGAGATGGGGGCTCCCAGTCACCATGCACCAGTGCAGCCCCCATGGCCTTACAGCAGCTGATGTTCTCATCCATTACTGCTGCTTTGTTCATCTCAGCCTGCTCTCCTCCCCTCCACATTTCACCCAGAAAAAACAGAAAGAACACAGAAACACAGTTTATAGCTTGCTGACATAATGCCCATATTTAATCTTTTAAAACAAGAACAAAATCAAGAATAAAATCAAGAATAAAAATTTCATTTAAGTCATACAGTACATTTATCTTTCAGCAATGACCCAATCTACAGTACTCAATACCTGGCATGAAGTCTATTATCTCAGCGTTTAACAAGTGTATAACCAGTGACACAGTAAAAGAAGAGCTCACAATACACAGCTAACACGATGAGTTTAGATTTTCTTCTAAGAGTCCAGCTATGGTTTGTGATACATGGGTCACTTTTGAACCGTACTTGAATCAGCTTGCCTGTTCAGTCAATCCATTTGGGGCTTTTTTTTTTTTTCTGTTACATGAGTTTTTCCATTATGTACAGGAAGATTATTTCAAATGAAATTGCACAAGTTAAGAGTATCTATCTATAGGCATACATGGTCAACCTAACTAAAAATTTAATAAGCAGTAATTACTCAGTCCTGGTTATACATTCCTAAAGGCTTAGTAATACAGTTTTAAGAAGGAAAAAAAAAAAAAAAAAAAAGACAACAAAACACAGTTGTAGGGTGGCAATCTCTGCAAGAAGCCTCCTTTCCTCCCAAAACAACCAAGGGTTAACTGTACTTTCCACATCTGAAATGGGCTCTGCAAAGAAGTCATTTCGGCTCCTAAAATAATACAAACAAGTGACTTGTGTCCCTTCTGAAGGCTGAATGGTTCAATGCATAATTCAGCGAAGCTCTCAAACAAATAATACTGGTAGGATGCAGGCTGTTAAAGAAATTAGGACAATATGCCCCAATAGCACATTTGGACAGCAAAACTGTACGCATTAAGGGCCGTTATCCAGTGGTTAAAGCAGCTTGAAGCAGAACAGGTCTCCCTGCAGCTGCTGCAGAGGAGCGAAAAAGGAGGCTCTTCTGCTCCTTAGCCAAGGCTAAAGAGGAATTTCCCCCAGTCAAGCAGCCGCCCCCTCCAGCTCCCAGCCCCATGGCCGGCACTCCTTAGCACTTCCCGGGGGGCTACCCCCAGCCCAAAGGTGCCCAGACTTACAGCAGGGTGCAAGCCTTCCCTCCTCTGCCTGGCTCCTGCTGCTGAGGTGGGCAGAGCTCTGCCCCTGCTCCGGCTCGGCAGCGGGGCTCCCATCACCTCGACACGCTGCTGGGCAAGAGCTGCTCCTGCATGGCAAGGAAGATCTCTGCAGTCTGGAGACTTTCCAGCTCCTGGCCTCGACTACCACAGACATCTAAACGCAGGAACAAGTGGAGAGGTCTCTCCCACCCGTAGGGTAGTAGTGTTACCAAACGCTAGGACCCAGAGGGCCACCTCGAAGGAAAGTTAACTAAACACAAGGGTAATGGAGCGTCTTCTTCCCACATTAGCAAAACATAAACATAACTAATTAACACAACTGCTTTGAGGTTTTTTTCATCTCTCTTTTCTGGTGCCAGGTCCTGCTACAAATGGAGAAAACCCATAGAGAGCCGCTTTCCTAGATGGAAAAGCAGCAGAATCTTAAGCCTTGAGGATCTGCTTTGTAATTTGCTACTGGCATGAACAACAAATAAAGTCCCATTTGTTTAGTTGGTTTTTGTGGTGGTTTAGAAAAAAATCCAGACCATCCAGTGCACCTTCTCTGCACATACACACACACACACACACGCACCAATGGAGAGCTCCAGAAGAACAGGCATGGGAACCACAAAGCCCAGATTGTGAAAATACAAGGGGAATCTCACATTTTAGTTTTCAATTCTCATTTAGCAATGAAGCAGTAAAATGATGTATTGCAAGAAATAAACAGTCACAGAACACACACACATCCAAACGCAACCGTGGAAACACTTTTCCCATTTTCTTTTTTTTTTTGATAGATGCTATTATTCATCTGCTAGTTTCTTTCTGGCTGTGCTGAAGCTTTTGAAGAGCATCTAGTGCTTCTCTAACCTTTATCAGAACATAAGAACCTCAGTGGCAATGGACAATCAATCTCTTTATTGCCACAAGCAACCATCTCCACCTGAGATTCTCTAGAACCCCTTCCAGAAGTCGATCCTGACTCTGTCCCTTTGGTGCCACTCTTTTGTTGTGTTTTTTTGTTGTTGTTTTTTAAATTAACAAACACAGCATATTAATGCAAATTTGATGTTTTCTAAAAATTAGAAATGCTCAGATAATTAGTTCAGCAATATGCAAAGTGCATCTATTTGGTTCTTCCCATAGATCACCTTCTGTTGTAAGTTTAAATTCCTTCACAGTTTAAAATATTGTGAAGAAATTATATGTATACTTTATGTATAGAACTATTTATATACATACACATATATACACACAACTCTGTACTTTATATAGCCATAAACACCCATTACTTAACTATTTATATTATATACACATGGCATGAACACACGCTTAGTGAGGAGTTGGGTGCAGGCTGAAATCATTCCATCGGGTTTAATGGAATAACAACAGTGAAACCATGAGTGAGTTACCAAGAGACACAGACACACATCTATTAGATAAGTGAAAGACCAATGAAATCAGCTCTTCCATTTTCCTATTAGCGCAGGATTGTTCCCACCCCACTCCACGCTCCTTATGCACATAGACTGCTATTTTGCATTCAGTCCACATAAGAGGGCAGCGGTGGTTCTTTTGTCTAAACGAAGGAACAGTCCACATTTACTAGGGCTCATCGCAACCCCTTCTGCACAAGTGTGGCACAGCTGGGTCTGGATGTCTTGAAGGACTCTGCTGCGCGGCCGTTAGCTGAAAGCACCTGCTGAAGCGTTACTGTATGGCTATGGGGCAGCTAGCAACTGTTCACAGTCTGTGAACTCTCTTTCCAACAAGTGGTACAACTTTATAAATACATATTTTAGCACAAAACAGTTTAAACACGAGGCAAGTCCAAGTACAAATGAGACCTAAAGGCCTATGGGTGAACTTTAAAGGCCAAGAGTTCTTCAGAGTGCATGTTGTTTAAGGAACGCAAGTCAGGTAATTTCAAAAGAAGTTTTGTGAAAATAGAGGCTTCATTTGGGTGATTTTTCATGATTAAGGTCCTTAATGCACGGATTAGTGTTTCCTGAAGTGCCTCCACAGAATTGACATTTTCTATTCCAGAGCGATCTGAAGAGGGGGGGGGTGAAGGGGAGAGAGAGAAAAGAAAAGGGGGGGGGAGGGGGGGGGGTGGTGAAAAAAAAAAAAAGGAATTAAAAATGTAAGGGAGAAAAAAAATGCTAAACAGATGCAGCTTACAACATAAAGCCACTGCAAGAATCACTCACTGAATTAACAAGCACAAGAATTACATACTTATGTCAGAAGTTTCAAACTCATATACCAGAAGCATTTCAAACATTACTTAGCATCAACTTTGTAAAGTATTAAGCTCATGCTGAACTGGCAGCTTTCAGTCACCTTTTCTGTCATCACTTACCCATGTTGCCAGAAAAGGACAGCTTGAAGCACATGCTTAAATATTCTGCTGAACCACAACTTTCAATGCAAGAAAGGAGACAGGGCACATGGATGTAAATATTTCAAACATTTCTTCTCAAGGCTGGACACAGAACCCTGAACTTAGACTGGAGGTTCATGTTTGAGGAGGAAACCCCACTCAGGACAAGCCACACTCATATCTCTACAGTGGGATCCCCAGGGGCAAAGGGAGAACAAGCCTTGGCATAACCAAGAACTATTTCTGTGTTCTGAAGCACCTATAAAATGAAACATAACACACCCAAAAATTCCCAACTGAGGAAGAAAAGAAGAATTTCAACATCAATAAAAATCATGTTTTCACCTACTGCCCTCACCCCATGCCCAAGCCATCTCTTTCAAGAGAGATGTATTTAAGAACATGCCTGTTCCCTTAGGTGGAATCTAAGTAAGCAGCTTCAAAGGATGAATTTTTAAGAAAAACATCTCACCTAACAAGCATGCACAGTCGCTGTTTTATGCAAGCTGTAGCCTCTCTGCGCTCTGTAAATTCAGCAGAGCACACAGGTGCAGGAGTGACAGACAGGAACAGAAACGTGCTTTGATGTGTACACGCACTTAAGCATTTCGCAGAACTGGGACACAGAATGACAACAGCTTTCTGCAATAGCACTGAGTCAGATCACAGTCAGAGCAGGGAAACCCTTCCTTATGCTGTCAGTGTCGATCCAATCGGACGTCTCAGGTGAACAGTCTAGGAAGTCCTCCTGGACTCCTGAGTGCAGTTCCCTACTGCTATGGGAAGGTTTTTTTATATAATCCACTTCAGAATCCATCTTGAAGCAGTTAATGCATTTTGTTCCTTTAGGAAGACTGTTCCAGAATGTTCTACTCTAACAATTAGGAGCTTGGATTAATATCAAGCAGTGTTCATTCACACATATTCCACTCTTCTGCGAAGATTGTCTATTGATCTCCAAGACAGCAGGAGTAAAGAGATGCCTCTCTGGCTTTATTTGTTAAACTACCTATCACACTTGCCCCCAGCTTTGCAAAACCTTTAGGTTGGCTCTATCCTGAGCGTGGGTGATGACATTTGCACAGAATATGCCAGGTGAGGTTTCTTAAGAGCTCTGCACAGTGACAGCAGTATTGCCTTGCCTCTGAACACAGAACGCACTCCAGTCTTTCCTGGGCACTTGGGGTGAGCTACTGTAGCCTCCTCGCTTCAATTAGTCCACATCTTTCTTCTCCCTCTTAGTCTACTTCCAGTAGCTCCCAGTGGCTGGCAGAAGTTTACGTTAGTATTATCCCACTAAGACAGACTAATACAGGGTGTGTATTTTATATTCTTCTACCACAAGGCATCACCCTCAGTTAAGAGATTATCTGGTCTTTAGACCTGCATGAACCACATTCTTTCGGCATCGCTTCCACCTTGCTTCTTCCTTCTTCAGTGCCCGTGATCCACTTTGCTATCTCCCCATCATCTTCAACACATCCAGCTAAGTAAAGCCAGAGGTGAAGTGTTCCTTTTAGTTTTGGAATGATACCAAGGTAATTCCTCAGCACCACCAGAAACACTCTCACATCCTCACTGTATGGCCCTATTCTTTCTTTCTTTGACGGATGACACCAAAACAAGCGAATGTACAGTTATACACAATCCTGCCTACTACTCCTGCTTATTTTTTCTGCATGTTCTAAATATCCCTCCTGAGAGTGGTTACTCAGCCAGCATTATGTGGAGATGCTTCTGACAAGAGTTCTCCCCACTAGCACTATTTAGAGAGGCAGGAACTTTTTTTCTTCCACTGGCATTTAAAAAAAAAATTCAAACAATTTAAAGCCTTTCAAAAAAGTTTTTAACTAGTGCAGCACTAGTGGATCACTGGATGACTTCATCAGGATTCAACAGTCACACATTCCTGTTTGCTTCTGGAACTGATGTACATCTTGACTACTCTACTATCTTCCTTTCAATCTTCTTGGGTAACTTTCATTCAGAGATGAAGAAGTCTTAATGCCTTTATTCTTCCACCTTCATTTCTTATTTCAGTTATGGCATCTTTTGCCTTTGCTTGCATCTCCATGTCATCCTCTGTGATACTGTTCCTTAACTCTTCCTCTTTCTCAAATGGATCTCCACCTCCACCTTATGGGAAATGACTCTCTGGGTCACACCCCTCAAGAAGTGGCATGCAGGGAATCTGTCTTTCAAGATCTGCTTCATCAACAGATGCCCACAGTCCTTCAGTTCTAGTCACCTTCTCCTTCTGGTAAGCCCTTGCACTGCAAGCATCTTCCCCAGGAGCTCTGTTTGGGGCACCTCTGTTCTTCTTAGGTACCTGCTCAGGCATGAAGCTTGCTCGCTTAACTCACTTGTGCAAGTAACAACTGCATCATTTAAATTCAGTTGCAAGCTACAGAGTGAAATTCATCCGAAAGTTGCTGTACTCACAGTGACCATCACTGTTACTATTGCGTCTGGAGTATGGCACAAATGCAAGTCTGGGCTCAAACATTAAAAGACTAATGAAGCTGTACTTTAAAAAAATGCTAGAAGTATTTTGTGAAGATGTCCAGTAAGGATGTGATCAGACTGCAGAACAGAAAAGGTAGCTAAGACAGGTAGCAACGATGTCCAAAGCTACGATCTGAAAAATCCTCAGCAGCTGCAAGAAACCCAAATATCAAAGACCTCTTTTTGTCCTGTTGCACAGCTCTGACATTGCATGCTGTGCACCATCCCCAAGATAAGCCCTACTGGGAGCTAGCAACAGCATGGAGCAGTATTTAAAAGGCTGGAGGGGGCTGGCTCTGTGCTAGAAACACATTTAACAGAACAGATACAGCCACTTACATTCAGAACAGGTGGCACAGAGATTGTGATATTCTAGGGCCCAGCAGCTGAGCAAGCATGAGGAGAGGCTGTAGCCTAGCTATGACATTGCACAAGGACGGAAGAGGCCTGGTTCTCAGTCCTTATTCTAAAGCCTGTCTCCAGTTCTTGTCAGTTTGGGTTTTGGAAGATAAAATATGTAAATCTGCATCTGGAAAAGCAACTAAACCCCCAGGTTTCTCTCTGGTACCCAAACATTTTCGCCAACAGACTACACTGCCACACTTCCTTCATGCTGCCATTCTTTCTGGCTTTTGAAGTTTCAAACTCTGTAGCACCTTCTGCCCATGACCACCACTTACCAGCTGAAGAGGTTACAGCCGCCCCATCCTTGTGCTATCACAGTTCAGTTCAGTTAGGCCATGCACAAAGCTTAGACTGAACTGCTCTGCCATGTTTACAGAGGCCTCGGGTGCCTGCAGCACCATGCCTGGAGTGACCCTCCCTGACAAGAAAGATGTGGGTCTAAAGCACTCATGTGGCTGAGGTGCGCTCATTCAGGAAGCGTGTGGCTCCCAAGAGCTGGCTTGTTGTGTAAGTGGGCACTGCCACCATTCCTCCACAGCACCTTACCCAGCAAGCAGGGATTCTGCATCTTGTATTCCCAGCATTATATGCAGAGGTAATGTGCCTAATTTGAGGCTTTAGATAATACTACAGAAGTAGGTGCTTAATCCTTCTTTGAATCTGGGCCAGGGTGTTCTGTATATCCAGGGACTGAAATAAGATATGAGGCCAGTGAAGATGTCAGTGGATTGGCAGACCTTTGGCGGTAAGAAGTCACGATGCAGACGAGGAAGGCTTTCTTGCTGACATAGGCAAAGATCAAACTGTAGGATTTAGACTTAAGTAAGATACGCAATAGACTTCAGCGACAATACTTGGAAGTGAAAATACCACCTTATCCCAAGACTTAGGCTGTGCATGTCAGCAGTAATCTCACCGATGCTGTCCTGTGAAACTCAGATGAGTCAGACAAATAGCTTCCTAATGGCTACTGGGCAGCTATGTATATTTTGCATTCTATAGAAAGCAGGAGGGAAATACAAGCCCACTATCACATTCCTCCAAAAGGTGTTATTAGAAGGCACAGGTATGTAAAAAAGTCAATTACAGGTTGCTAGTAGCTTAAACCCTACTCAACTGCACTTCACACCTGAGTTTACATTTTACAGGAATCTTTTAATAGAGAGCCGTATTCCAAATTTGGCAAAGGTGCAAGTTAGTTTTCTCTCCTTACCAGCAGATACCAGGACAACCGCTGTAAACAAACTCATTTCCTCATCACTAAGTTGCAGGGCATTTAGTTTCTCACTAAATTCAAACATTGAGTTGAGCAGATCACCAGCTCCCATGGAATGCAAGTCATCCACACTGTACTTCTTTCCACTCAGGAAGGTGACGGTACGTTCCTTTGCATCAAACAAAGATGCAAACCGTACCATTAAAACCTGGTGAAAGAAAAAAAGAACAACAAAACCAGATAAATATAGGTGGATTTCCAGAAAAGCCCAAGAAAAATATTAAACCTTTTTCACGTCATTCCCACTGTCTCGTTAATGGCTGTACAAGCATATTCTACACAGAAACTGTCAGCATGCTATTGAGCTGTAAAAAACAGTGCAAGCTCTGGCCCAGTAGTCTGGAGAAGAACATATAAATGAAAAATTTAGCAAGTGGATGCAGGGGAAGGGGCTACAGCACAAGGAAGGGAGGAAAATTAAAACTGAAGCCTCAGACAGCCTGAGCCACAAAGACAATGCCATTCATAAATACGCCAGTAGGACAACTTGCTTAAGCCACCAAACAGCCAAAGGCATACAGAGCATTAAAAGAAACATTTTCTTGGCTACACAAGGAGCAAAATGAAGGTCTTGAACGAGATTCTCGCTTGGCATAAACTGGAGCAGCTCCAGTAGAATAATGCCATTTTACACCACCTGATGGTCTGGCCCACTAGGCATTCTTTGGGAAAGTACCATGCGCTGTACCCACAGGCATGTTAATGAGCTCTGGTAGGGAGGAGCCATATGTACAGCCTTCAAAAGGCTAGAGAAGCAGGGCTTGAAACGGCACCTGGTCTGTAGCTGCAGCTGGGAACATCCCTTTGGTATAAGCACCTGGGCTGGAGCAGTTGACATGTGCTGAACTTACCCCTCTGGGCTGAAATTTCTCTTGTGGTTTCTCAGTCGTACTGTGAAATGTTTCCCACTGGAATGGCTTGTAAAGTTTCATTTGCTCATGTTCAACAACCTTATTTACATTTTCAAGGTTTAAGTTGCACAGAACGGCCTTCTTATTTGGAGAAAATGAACCAACTGGCACTGGTTAAAACTTCAGATTTGCTGTCATTTCTTGGTGTGACAGTCGTCTCTTCTCACCCTACATAACTGCATTGATTTAAATCTTTACTAGAGATGAGATAACCAGGTTTTCAGCAAAAGACTAGTGCCTTTGCTAAGCTTACCAAAGGAGGGTTCAAAAACAAAAATGAAAATGAGAATTCAAACACCATTCACGCACATTACATGACCTGCTCCTAAATTCTAACAGCCAAATGATATGCAGCAATCTTGATGGACACACGAGCACTACATATTGTTCACCTTCGTCGGCTAAGTTGTATGTCCTTTGATGACACTAACTACAGTGTGAAGAAACCCAAGTGCAAAAGCCCACAAAATGCAACAAAAGGAGACAAAGGGCAGACAGACAAAACTGAACTCATATTCAACATCTTTTCAGTTCAAAACTGTACTCCCCTTACAGAACTGGGCTTTAGAAACATGAAGTTTAAATAAGGAGCAAGCAGTATCAACGCTGGTATTCAAAACCGAAGCCCATAAAACTATGTTGACTTTATACTGAAGCAAAGACCTCGCCGACAGATTTCAGCGTCACCATTCTAACCCAAGGAAGAACAGTTTAGACTATGGTAAAGCACACAATTGATTCATCCCATTTCACTTCAAGACAGACTCCTATTTGTGCCTGCTGAGGATAGACCTGATGAACCCTATCACCTGACCATAGCAATATAAGCACACACAGACTTCCACACAGGCAAGTGCTTGCTCACTTCCCCACCACCTGCAGCCAAAACACCAAATTTGTGAGTCTGTGGAGAAATCGAGTCACTGTCTCAATGGATCCAAGGGGTTTGTTAGCTCTACCATCAACTAAATCTGGAGTGTGAGCTTGTGGAGGTGGGGGAGGACCTTCTCAAATCCAACTGAGCTCCTTATTTTATGCTCACCAATGTTTCCCAGCTGGTTCCCATGCAAAGCCATGCAAATGCCTCTACAACACACTGAGCTTCCCAGTACTCCCTGTTCTAAGAAGGCTTTTAAGCTTACACATGTGTGAATATATAGCTATGATGCTCCTGCACCAACATTGCCTCCATGTGTCTGCTTATCCCCAGATGAATGAACACTTCTTGAATACGAGCTGTTGGTAAGCACAGTGCCAAGACAGCCAGCCCCTGGTGCTCAAGGGAACCAAAACAGGCTCAAAGGCAGTTACTTTCACGCAGGTTCTTCTATGAACATGCAGATGTTGGGATGTCCTAGTTAAGTTACCCAGAAGACAGAAAGGACCTTGTACACATGAGGCTTTCAAGGCACTTTTGCCTCTATAGTCATGGCTTCTTTAGTCCTGTTTTGTTTGGGTTTTTTTCCTACTGCTCTGCAGCACCTTTTTTTTTTTTTTTACTTTTTCTTTTTATCTTGCTAAGGTGCCACATAGGCCTTTAACTACAGATATCAGCTCACTAACAGAAATACTAATGTTTCTTCTAAGTAAGTGAATAGGGATAAGCATGCAGCCACACGATTATTAATTCCCTTGGATACAGAAACCTTATCAACAGTGCTTGTAACTGGCAAAATAGCATACAAATGAGGCTGGAGAAAAGTTTGTGGTGAAGAAAGGCCAAGACAAACCATTTTACTTGCAAAACATGAAGGTTTAGCTTTACACTATAGGAAGAGTTCAAGCCTGATTTTACACCCTCCTTGAGGGCACTGGGCAGTACACCACTTTGCAGAGGAGGGAACCAACATTTTTTACGTAATGTAAACCGATCTAAGAGGCTGTAGCTGAAGAAGTACAGACCTTAGCTACAGGAGCTGCACATGAGTATTAAAAGGTCAAGAGTAATTATAATGGCAAAAAATACATGAGAGCAAAATGGAAGAAACAAAGCAACTGACACATTTCAGGCACCAAGTCTTCCAGTATAACCTGTACCTTCCAACCCAGCAATTACCCATTTTAGAACCTGTCTGTAAAAATGCAGATAGAAGACCCAACACATTACATGAGGTATGTCTTCAGTTCCAGTAAATATGAAATCCAGCATCCCTCTTTGAAAGAATAAATGAAGTAAACAAGAGCAAAAGCATCATCAACCCTGCCCTCCCCAGAAAAGCACGTCACATTGAATACTTGGGACTTAGCTCCTCTATGTTTAAACTTCATATCTGAATACTGATAAAATGAGCACGGTCTCCAACAGACACAAGAGTCTGGAAGAGCAACTAAAATCTTAAGTAAAGGTGCCCTGGTGAAGGTCACTAATTATAAAACACTGGTATCATTTCCAATTTAAAACCACTAATTCACAGATAAGTCACGCTTGCAAGTGGGTGAAATTAACCACAAGAACCTGGTGGGATTAGTCTGAAGTAAGTTGGGCTGCAGCTGGTACACGGTTATGTAAAAAGCTGGAGCAGTACAGCTAGTCATCAGTGTTACTGCTTTGCAGGTGGAGGCTTCGGGAAAGCCCAGTTGCCACCCAAGGCTAGTGGTGACTGGTCAGGATGGATGCTCTGGCTTTGGCAGGGAGCACAGTGTCAGAAGGAAGGGCACCCAGAGTGATAAACACGTTCCCTACAAAACTTGTAAGTCAACAGATAGCTTTCCAAACTCTCCACCCTTCCAGCTGCAGTCTGCTTCTCTCCAGGCTATGCAAAGCAGCTATCAAAGGAACTGCTGCTATACAAAATTCAAGAAACTCACTGGTCATTTATTACCACCCAGGGAACAGGAAAGGGTGAAAGGGCTGAGCACTTTGGAGCCACCTGGAGGACAGACAGCTCACCAAGATTTGACCAAACAGAAGCACTGGACACCATCAGCTTAAGAAAAGCTCTGAGACAGCATCCACAAAACAAGCTGGTTTTATCTGATATAACCCAGTTCCTTTTTTTTTCTTAAGGGGTTCAGACTGATGTACAGCTTGTCAGGTCTGCATTATACACACAGTGGTCTCACCTCAAAGGTCCCAGCCTTCAGAAGATTAACCTGGTCATGTTGGGAGAGATCTCGGAAACCTGGGATGCGCTTGGCAAACTCCACCACTTCCTTCACTGCAGGGGTGAAACTCAGGGAAAACTCTTCCCAGACTTCATGGCCAGACTTGTTTGGGTCCACATGGGGAGTCTTACTCATTGGGCAGACCTGATGTTTACAAAACACAAGCAGAAAACAACTCTTAAAGATACAATCCCAAATACTGACAAATACTTGAAAGAAGCAGGCTTATTCTTCAAGAAAACTTTGCAATAATGAGGCAGAGAAAAAAATACCAGCATTCCTCAGTCAGCTCCCAAAGCAACTGGGCTTCTCCTCCTCCCTTTAAACAAGTAATAAAAAACCCATGGCAGTTCCTTAACAGTCTGTTTCTAAATTTGCTGACCTTGGAAACACCAACATTGTTTATAGCAAAGGACTTGAGAGAACCCAGGTTATGCCGCTCTGATGTCACTCATGCCTGACAAATGGATTTCTCTTACTTGTATTATCCCCGTAATCTCACAATTAATCATGATTTCACAATCAATTGTAATCTCACAGTCACTACTGCATTCATTCTATCTTTCCTGATTTGCAAGCAACTAAAGTAATTCAGTCAAGGTGACAAAGGTGTCAATACCAGAACAAGGAATGGAGTCTTAGGTTTACACCCTCATTACCTGAACAATCTTCCTCTCCTACATATTCTATTGCTGATGGAGAACTGAGGAACTGGTATTCCAATTTTGCTCAGTCACAAAAGGACAAAATGCTCTTTCTTTTATACAAACATACAGCAACATTTTGTAGGAAAGTCTGAATCCATTACAATGAGATCAGACGCATCAGTCAAGGCTGACTGCCAAAAAATTCCCTCTGTAAAACCCAACCAGATGCTCTGAGGTACTTTCAATTCTGCTTTCTAAAATTTACATCTTTTAATGAAGTTTAAACCTTTTAATATTCGTTTCACCTGTCATCATCACGGACAAGAATTCAAGTATTCCTCACAAGTACACTAAACACTGTATGTAATCCTACATGATGCCAGCAAAGCCAAGAGAAAGCAGTGAAATAGATTAGTAATTCCTCAGAGCTATGCTGCTTTTGTAGGACATCCTGAATCTGACAATTGTCAAGCAATTCTTTGAGTGGAAGGTCCCAAGATCCATTACTAAGACCTACTACACGAATATATTCAACAACTATATACATGAGTACGTGTGTATGTATTTGGCAACAGCTAGGGAAAACAAGACCAAGATACATAGATATGCATTGCTGTTTTGGTTGGTTGATTGGGGGTTTTTTTCCCCCCCAAATATCAGTTACTAATTGGGCAGTTAATACATAGAAAACTCTCCCCAAAAGACAAGGAATAGAATTGCAGATTTCTTGGTTCAGCTGAGAATCACAACATCAACTGTGTGTCTGAGGACAACGCCCAAACCCAAATGATTACTTCTGTGGTAGAGGAGGATCTTTTCCATAAACTGAAAATCATGAGATATTTTAGCAAAAGGAAAGGCCTAGGCATACAACCAGAAGCATGGCAGACACTAACCACTGCTCTGTCCATGATGTTCACACAGGCATTGTTAAAAATACAGTACTCTGAAATAAGGAATCTCTGATTCAGCACCCCGCTCTGAATTGGACACAAAAAGCACCTCAAATTCTCATCTTAGAAACAGTTTGCCCTAACCCTCAGTCCCATGTAAACATAAGGAGAAACTTTTTCATGGTCAGGGTGATGGAGCACTGGAATAGGCTGCCCAGGGAGGCTGTGGAGTCTCCTTCTCTGGAGTCATTCAAAGCCCATCAGGACGTGTTCCTGCGTGACCTAATCTAGGTGATCCTGCTCTGGCAGGGGGGTTGGACTAGATTATCTTTTGAGGTCCCTTCCAAGCCCTAACATTCTGTGATTCTGTGATTATCAAGTTCAACTCCCTGCTCCTTGCAGGAATACCTAAAACTAAACCGTATGACTAAGAGCGTCATCCAGATGCTCCTTGTGCAGTCACTAGCTCTCTTCAGAGGAACCTCTTCAGGAACAACCTGTTCTGCTTTTCTGATTGTGGGGCTACTGAGTAAAAATACCAAACTCCTGAACACGTGTGTCTGTACTGGTTCAGAGCCTAATTACACTCCCTTACTGTTACTGACTCATTTTGGTCAAACCCTGCTCTCACTGAGTTCTCTGCCAAAACCCTCATTCCTGTCAGGGATGGAGGGGGGGCTTCAAGTGCTCTGCTGGATTTGGTTGTGTTTCCTCATTGTCAGTGGTGTTAAACTAAACCTCCCTGCAGCTGCTATGCACAGGTCAAACCAACTGGTTCGGCCTCTGCAGGCAGTGCCACTCCCTGCCTGCCCATACTGACTGGTTTAACCTCTGCTGCTCAAGAGTGCCAAGAATGCTGCTGTAGTGACTCCACGTACTTTCCCTACAAGGAAGAAAGGCTGGGAATGACTATTATTTGCCATGGTGTAGTGCCTGGAGTCTGCAATTAAGGTCACAGCCTGCTAAGGATGGCGTGGTCCATGTATGTCGTAGCTGAACAAAACAAACCAACAAAAAACAAAATGAAAAGAAGAAGAAAAAAACAAAAAACAAAACATCAACAAAGAGAAACCCAAACCACAATCAAAACAACACAAAAAAACCTGAAACAAAAACTAAAAAAAAAAAAAAAAAAAAAAAAAAAATCCAACAAACCACAAAACCAAAAACAAACAGCCTTCACTGTGTGGAGACTTTAGAGGCCTTCAAGAACCTCTGAAGACTCTTTACAAAGAGTAAGGAAGAAAAACACTGGCAGCTCAAGTACTTCAGAGAGGTCAGGGGCTTGCACTGCTCGACAGGACCACAGACTGAGAATGAGGATGTTATGTTCTCTCATTCCAGGTGGTTCCAGTGATAAAGAGAAGGACAATCTATTTTAAGGGGCTTACAGAACTGTTTGCCTGAATGGCAGAGAAACAGCAAGTGCAAAGCAAACAGGAGGGATCTGTTAAGAAAAAAAACCCAACAACAACCAAGCCAGCAAGAAAACTGGAAGCATCCTTGTTAAAAATTGTTAACATCCCTGTTAAGTGAGAAAATGTACTAGAAAAGTCATCTGAGGTATCCCAAAGTGTGTTCAGAATCTCACTTACGTAAGTACTACGGAAAAGATCCTGAACTTCTCCCAAGCAGTTTAGCTGTGCATCTTCCTCCTGCCTCTGTTCAGATCTGAGTATGTTCTAGGGGAGAAGGTCACTTAGACTGTGGGTCCCATTGAGCCTGTATTTTACACTGTCTGTAACAGAATCAGCTTACCCCCATTAAAACAAAACACACACTCCTCCCCCCCAGCAAGGGAGACTTTAGAACACACTAGGCAAGGCATGCAAACAGACTGGCTTAAAATCCCAGCTCTGAGGTTTCACCCCAGAAATTTCCTCAGAATACCTCTGAGGAAAATACAGCATATCTGACTGTGTAGACTCTTTTAAAGTGAAGTTTTCAAGAGGATTAAGTGAGGGGAATTTATCAAAATGAAAACAGTTGTTATGGGTTTAAGTCAAGCCAGTTTAAGAAAAAAAAAAGCCATGAGTTTTCTTCAGTCTCTCTTTGACATTAGTCTACTTTCAGTGTGCTAAAAAAAAAAAAAAAAAAGAAAAAAAAAAAGCCAAGAAACCCCATCACTTGTAGGATTTTAAATCTTCCACACAACTCAAGCCATTACTCTCCATCACAATTTGCACTGTCAAACTTGTGTCATTCGGTTAAGTTTCAGCAGTTGTGCCAACAGTGTGCAGCTCTGCTGACAGAAGAGGCACAGCTGCATTGCACCCATCACTAAACCCTTTGCTAAGTCAAATCAAGCAATCAGTATCAATATACCAGATGCATTCTTCCTCCAGTGCTGCAAGAGTAAGTGGTATTCCTGTTCAGAGAAAAGCCATCTTCTGGGATCCTATCACACAGTCGCTGAGTATAACCACTGGTGAAGTTCATACAGTGGCCATTTGGGAAACACATGGCGTGCCCACTTGGATAATGCATTGCACTTCTCCCTTTGTACTGTCCACCAAGGTGCTGCTCACTTTCAGGGTACTGAGGGCTGCCGAGCCCACTAACACAGTGCTCACTGCTCAAGATGTACTGCTCGGTGTTCTTTGACGCTCTCTCTCCGCTCTGGGACTGCATCATCTCTGCTGGGCTTTGGGACTGTTCTTGGTTGTACATGAAAGTGTCTTTGTGGGCCCTAGTGACCATACCAATCACTTCTTCCTTAGCCATGTCAGCACTAGGAGGGGTAGAAAGGCTTTTGATGGTTTCCCGCTCTTGTTTCGGCTTGGAGGAAAGGTCTTCTTGAGGTGCTTGATCTTGATGTTCTGTTAATGGTTCATTGGGTAAGTGACCGCTGAACTGACTGTTCATCATGGTTTTCATGGCACTCTGCATTTCAATCAGCATCCTCTGTTTTTCACGTTTGGGAATACGGCCAAATCGAACAGCTATCAAGGGGAAGAAACGACAAGTGGAAAAAAAACAAAAGTCAATCCTGAAAGTACCAGCAGCAGACACAGGCATCAAACCACAGTGAAAAACTAGGACACGCACACACACACAATACACACCCCAACCAATAATCTTGCCTTGCAAGGGAAGAGTTTAACTGCTCTCACCAGTACTACAGCAGTACTACCACTGAAGCTGTGGAACTTCCTGGGCATAGGACAGGCACGAGATACAAATTACATGCTGCTACTTACACAGAAAGAGAAGGCAGCTCTAAAGCACACAATCTCTAAAGCCTTTTCCCCTTTTGCTACAAACCTGGCTAAGGACTATACACACAGCGGTGTTAGTTAATTAAGTGTCAGGCTTTAAGGCTGGATCAATTAAATCAGCACAACTTTGGGAGCCGACAATTAGCTGAATTTAAACACAGTTCATATCACACCTGAATACAAGTCCTGTAAGACAGCTCCTCATAGACCAATTATATAACATGCCAAAACAATTAAGAGAATCGATGCTGAATGAAGCTTACCTTGGCAATTTTTCCTGATAACTTTGCCTTGACAAGAATATTTTCTGCTGTCAAGGGGATGGGCATCATTGTGGCTGTAGCCCTTTTGACCCTGTCCTAGGGAATCTACAACTGCCTCTACCATCCTGTGCAACCATAGCCTCACAAGGGCTTATAACCAGTTTCGACTGATGTAATTATGCTCATCATGCATTAGTCCATCATTAATGTAACTAAATCTCTTTCATTAAAGCAGGTGCAACCTTATGTGCAAACAAGCGCCTAGGGGATGAAATAACTCCTATGCACAACAAGAAGTTGGAACAATTATTTAAAGTAAGTTTTAACACTCCACCCACTAAATTATTAACAGCCCAAGATTCCTAGTTCTTGTGAAATAAACACCCGGAGAAAATTAAAAAGTGAAACAGAAGGAAGAGTTCTGGTTCATGACTGTAAGTTGTAGCAGACTAATGAACTACACTTGCAGCATTACATTTTTTGAAAAGTCACAAGGAGTGGATATCCAGTGCAGTGGTCAGCGACACAGCTCAACATTACTCCTTCCTCCTTGCCTTCCCCCTCCCTTCAACAAAATACAAATAAAAAAAAGAAAAAGGAGCAGATACATGCTCACCCCATGCACCCAAACCTAACTCTTTAGGCTCTAGAGTGTTTACTCTAAAGCTGTCAGCTTGGGCAGAATTCCCTTTCATTGAAAAATCAACAGTAACAAAACCAAACCAAACAAAAAAAAAAAAAGAAAAAAAGAAAAAAAGAATCTTGTTCAGATTCAGAGACTCAGGCAGGATACAGCTATAAATATTAACTCATTAAAACAAAATTGAGACTCTTGCTACAACCATCCCCCTAAGAGACCATTGCAGCACATTGCACTGCATCAGCCTCCAGAGCCGGGAGAACAGCGCTGTGGCCAGCTGATCGAAATGCTCCTGGACAGGGAGCCTGGCCCTGACAATACGGATGGCTTTGTTTTCTGTCATTAAGACCCTTAGCAATTGGTTTTGAGGTGGGCAGCAGATTCCCTCTCAGAGGATCACTGCTCAGTAGAGGAACGTACCATCTCTTGACATCCCAACAGACAAGCATTTTTTGAAACGACACTGCTGGCATCTGTTCCTATTCATTCTCATTATAGAGCAGTTGTTATTCTTCAAGCACTTCTTATACTGGATGTTTTGCTGAATGCTTCTTCTGAAAAAACCCTGTCAACAAACAAAAAAAACCAAACCCAGAACTATTATTACAGCACGTATCAAATCCTCCTGCCAAGATTCACCCCTCTGCAAGCACAGAAAACCTCGCTGTGTCTCATCAGCTGCTTCAGAGCCATCAGCCCCAAGTGATTTTAAAGAACTTGCCGGTCCTCATTATTTACTTCCCCTTTGTGTGTGATCTGTGTATAACACAAACGAGGTAGGATTTCTAACTACAGAAGATGCCAGGGTGTTCCCTGTATCATCAGCAGCTAAGAGCAAAGTATGCCTGGTATTACCTCGATCGTTATACCAACAGTTTATAAAATATGCCCTCAAACTCCCATGACATCAAATGCAAAGATGAAAGCCAAAATCTCATCATTTGACTTCAATCTCCGCAGTTTGGCAACAAAACCATCCTGTTGCACTGTATGACTTTCAAAGGTGGTTCTTTCCCATCAAACCCCTCAGCTGCTAAACTCATTCAGAGAACACAGAATTTGCAGTATTATAATATCAAAAAATAGAGATCTACTGATGCGTGAACATCCAATCACCCAGTTCTGGCTTTCCCCATTGCAGAGAGAGAACTGCTTTTCTAAAGCTGTTTTGCTCTGTGTCCCAGGCCAGGTGACAATTCACACCCATTATCTCTTAATGCAATTAACACTCACGTGTCTTGCATGACACAGTCCTTACCACCTCTGTCTCCAGTTCTGGTTCTGTGCCATGCACTCCAGGTCAGCCATGATTGGACAAGGGCCAAGAACAGAAAGTACTGCAGAGTTTGGAAAATGCTGTGTATTGCTAAGTGATCTGCCTTTTCCTACAACTTATATACTATCTGAAATTTCTCTGATTTAACAGAGAAGCATACCAGCATTTTTTCAGAAGTATCACCCCTTTTCCCCTCTGGGGAGAACTTGAGCATTTCACCAGCAGAAAGGCGAGCAGAAATATAGCTCACCTTGCAGCCCTCACAGGCATGAACACCATAATGAAATCCTGAAGCGACATCTCCACAGACTTTGCAAAGAAGAACCATGCCATTAAATTCTAGAATCAGAACAGAAAAGTCACAGATATAGAAAACCAATGACAACTGCAGGAATGTGCTTCCAGCTTTTAAAACCTGGACTAAAACCAAAGTATGTCAGGTCAGCTCAACATACAAAAAAAAACCCAACAAAAAAAACCCCAAAAACAAACCACAGCAGAGGAACAGACAAGAAGAAAGTACAAAAACACTGATCAATTCAGAAAGTACCAGTGCGGGGGGGAGGGGGGGGTAGACAAACACAAAGCCCTCCACAGAATAGGGAGAAAGCACATAGTCACTGAACTTTCAGTCACAGTAGCACTGTACTCAACTTTAGAAAAAGAAAGTCTGCTTGCATTTAGGCACTTTTAAAAGCACCATTTACTTAACTAGGCTACTAAAGTTCGTGCTCAATCTGTTTTTCCATCTGGACAAGTAGGCCCCTATACAGGCTACAGTTTCCCCAACAGAGAATAAACATCTTTTCTTAAATATAGAAATATTAAAGGACACTTTATTTTATTATATATTGTAAACAAGCCATACACTCTACCTATCTGATAACAAGTTAGGACTGTTAACTCAGCCACATCTACGTATGTAATGTCTACTCATTTGAGTGCCTATCCAGAATGGTATGCTTGCCCATTTGCACTTGAAAATACCTTCCTGGCCCTGTAAATACGCTCATGGTTTAGATTTGAAGTTTTTCCCCAGCTGTTTTGTTTCAGCTTGCCAATAAAGACTTTTTGCAAGTCCTCAGTGCTGGCCTAGCATTGGTTTCACTGAAGTCAATGAGAGTTTTATCAGTGACCTCGGTAATCACAAAGTTACCTTAACAGCAAGCAACAGAAACAGCTGGAACTACTCCCACAGAACCATGTTCTATGTCAAAAGTTATCTATTTATTTAGCTTTCATTTGTAAAGAGAAACAAAAACTTTTTTTTTAAGTTTTTGAAAAAGAACCAAACCACAAAACTTTTTTGGTTTGTTTGTTCTGGGGTTTTTTTGAAACAGAGTTAGCATTGAGCTAAAAAAATCTTATCTATTTATCTATCTGAACAATTCACAACAGGTTTCATCTTCAGGAACCCCTACCCTGATACCAAAAACCTAGCTGCTAGCAAATTTTTAAGAGGAAGTAAAGTTTCTTACTAAGAACTTAGGGTGGAAACACTTGGGTGGAAAAAAAAAAAAAAAAGATTTCTAAGGTAGAACTATTAGATACTTTTTCTAGCTTCATTACAATTCAAAATGATAAAACAACTCTGCTAATAAAAGAATACAGCCTTCGAAAGGCTAGTCTAAATTTCATCTGAGTGTTTGTTGAAACACTCACTCTGGTACTCAGTTTGATTCCCGCCCTTCCAAAACTGTTCAAATGTAGTTCTTGATCTTCTCTGATGACCAAAAACAGTGTGAAACAATTAGCTGGAGCTAGACTGTTAAACACTTTTTAAAAGGCTATTCTTTAGATCCAGCTATGAGTACCTTGCTTTTTACATCCACAAATTAAGGCTTGGAATTAAAAAGATAAAGCTTCCAGATACAGCTATGTAAATATAAAATACTGGTTTGGTAATTTATTTTTGTTCCTTAAAGAAATCTGAGGTGCAGAGGCAGGGGAGTATGAAAAAACAGAGAAACTTGATTTGCAAGACAGCTCCATAAGCACTCCTGAAGCCAGGTTCTGATTACTACAACCTGTACTTCACTGCATCTTTTTAACCAAGTGTTTGAATTTTATTAAGATCAGTTTTCACTAGTGAAAATCAAAAGTGTTTCTGGACTGCCTGAAGTTAGCAGTAGCAGTACCTCCGTCTACTAACACGTGCGTGGCAATACTGTTTGTATTACCATACATATAATGCAAAAAGCTAAAAATGGAGGCTTTGCTATGTGCCTTCACAGCTGGTCACACAGAGGCCCTGGTCATAACATACAGGGTTGCAACGTGCAAGAGGAAAACTGTGGTTTCAGGAACCAGCACCAAACATACTTGTGACTCCATTATGGCCTTTTGTCAAACCAGCAACACTCGACTGGTTTGTTTTAATAGTCTCCTCCAGCCGATCGCTCTTCGGTGCAGATACTTTAGGACAGAACAAGTCCCTGCTGTAATCGATACTGACACAAGAAATGATGCATATTCTCTTCCTGT